>KN497582.1:0-22358 GCA_000787155.1 Scartelaos histophorus | reverse complement strand
TTCCGATACTATTTTTAGATGCAAACCAATACTGATACTTGGGCTCTTTATAGGTGCTGATACCGATACTAGTCTGATACTAAGAACGACGTGTTAAAAAAGTATAAGAAGTGCATTTTTAAACAAATACTGCTGAGAGATCTTGAAAGAAATGTGCCGATTTTGACTTTTCTACAGTGTGACTTTCCGCCGCTGCAGGGCTGATTAAAACCGCACTGAGAAGCCTGTAAAAAGCCGCTGATCCTCGGAGCGCAGAGCTAATGAAGTAGGCAGAGTAAACAAAGTCGGAGCTGTCGTCAGGCAATGTCCCTTGTAAATTTGACCAAAGTTCAGCGTCCGCTCAGAAGCAAAATGAAGGTAGCAGAGTTTGAGTCTTTACCGAGGCTCCAGTGTGTATTTAACCTGCCCTGAGAGTCTGCGGCAGCTTTAGCCACCGGGCTGTTGTCGGCAGGGCTCAGCCTCTGCAGCTATTTGACCAAAGTTCAGCGTCCACGTTAAAGGTTAAATTAAAAGCAAAGAGCTAACACACAGCTTGTCTGTTCTTGTTACCTGTGTGAAGTCGGCCCCCCATCAAACGCAAACCTACACAAAAAATATGTTTGTCCTCCGCTTGTGCTGCTTTAGTTTTGGAGATATGAACGATTCTTTTATAGGTCAAACTGGGGTCGGCAGCCTCCAGGAATCTTAAAAATGCTCTGAAACATCCCAAAATGGTGTCAATCTTTTGTGCTTCGTTTGTGTTGTTTTGTGCTCTAAAAAGTTTTGTTCCTTATGGTGCCTAAGATATTAACAATTTTATTTTCGGCCGATGACGTCATTCAGCCTCTCAAAATGTTCAATAGCCTCAAAACAGGCAGAAAATTGAATGAAACTTTGTATTTTGTTTGTGCCTTACCGATTTTCATGTGGGCTAGTATATTTCTAAAATTATTCATTATTATTTTTGCGGAAATTATATGACATTATTTCCACTGAGCTAAAGGCAGCGGCTTTAACAAAACTCTGCAAAACTAGTGAAGATTGACAATGTCGAGCTGTGGAAAAGTCTGTATTATTATATAAAATATGAATCAAAAGCTTAGTAACTTGCTTTTCATTCATATTTTACATAATAATACAGACTTTTCCACAGCCTCAATTTCTCTTCACTAGTTTTGCAGAGTTTTGCTAAAGCACTGCCTCAGCTGAGTGGAAATGGCATCATGTAATTGCCGCAAAAATAATAATTAATCATTTTAGAAATATACTTGAACAAATGATAAATGAAAATTGTCACAACACAAAACAGCACTAATAAAATACAAACTTTTCATATAATATTCTGCCTGTTTTGAGGCTATTGAGCATTTTGAGGGGCTGAAGGACGTCATTGGCCGAAGATAAAACTGTTAATATCTTAAGAACCATAAGAAGAGCACAAACAAAACTTTTTGCAGCACAAAACAGCACAAGCAAAGCACAGACGTCTGACACCATTCTGGGATGTGTTAGAGCATTTTTAAGCTTCCTGGAGGCTGCTGCCCCCAGTTTGACCTCTAAAAGAATCGTTAATATCTCCAAAACTAAAGCAGCACAAACAAAACTTTTTCGCAGCACAAAGGGAGCACATTGTTATATGATTGATAAAGTTTTTGGGCAGGTTTGCGTTTGATGCGGGGCCAGCGTCACACAGGTGTTACTGTTTGCATGTTTGATTTGTTTAAGGTGTTTTTGGCATCGATTCGGCACGAGTACTCGATACCGATACCTGGGAAAGTAAAATAGGAAGAGAGAAGAAGGAGGAGGAGAGACAGAAAAAGAGAAAAGGGACTGGGAAGGAAGGATGGAAGAAAAGGGGAGTGTGGAAAGGAGGAGAATGGAGTGGAAAGTGGATCTGTGAATCGATCCGAGTACTCGATACTGATATCTGAGGCACAAAAACAAAAACAACAAAACAGAATTGCATTGGAACAGCCCCACTGCATTTGTCTGTTCTTTCATGACACCGGCGGTAAAAAAAATTGACAGGCTTAACTTCAGTTCCCTGTAATAAACCTATGTGTCAAATGCATGATGGGAAAAACAGTCCAGCTCAAATCCATTCGATCAGATCTGCGATACTCCTGCCCACGGCTTCATCCAGACACTGACAGACCGAAAACAAAGACGTCAGGAGGTGAACGTGGACGCACAGATAATCTAAAGGAGACGGCTGTCAATAAACAAGACGAGGTCGATGTGGAGAGGAGTGGACACGCTGAGGATGACGAGAGAGGAGGAGGAGGAGGAGAGGAGGAAGGAGGAGAGAGGAGGAAGGAGAGAGAATAGATAAGACAAGAGGGAGAAAAGAGGAGGAGAGGGAAGGAGGAGGAAGAAGGAGAGTGAAAGAGGAGAAGGAAGAAGGAAGGGAGAAAGGGAGGAGAGAGGACACGCTGAGGAAGAGGAGAGAGGAGAGGGAGGAGGAGAGGAGGAAGGAGGAGAGAGGAGGAAGGAGAGAGAATAGATAAGACAAGAGGGAGAAAAGAGGAGGAGAGGGAAGGAGGAGGAAGAAGGAGAGAGTGAAAGAGGAGAAGGAAGAGGAAGGGGAGGGAGGAGAGAGAATAGATAAGACAAGAGGGAGAAAAGAGGAGGAGAGGGAAGGAGGAGGAAGAAAGAGAGAGTGAAAGAGGAGAAGGAAGAGGAAGGGGAGGGAGGAGAGAGGAGGAGAGAGAAGGAGAAGAGAGAGAAGAGGGAGGAGAGAGGGGGGAGAAAGGAGAGAGAAGGACAGAGGGATGGAGAAAAGAGAAGAAGAGAGGAGAAAAGGAAAGGGAAGAGGAGAGAGGAGGAGGGAGGGAGAAACGAGGAGGAGAGCGAGAGGAGAAGGGAGGAGAGAGGAGGAAGGAGGAGAGAGGAGGAAGGAGAGAGAATAGATAAGACAAGAGGGAGAAAAGAGGAGGAGAGGGAAGGAGGAGGAAGAAGGAGAGTGAAAGAGGAAAGAGGGAGAAAAGAGGAGGAAGGGAGGAGAGAGGAGGAGAGAGAGGGAGAAGAGGGAGGAGAGAGGGGGGAGAAAGGAGAGAGAAGGACAGAGGGATGGAGAAAAGAGAAGAAGAGAGGAGAACAGGAAAGGGAAGAGGAGAGAGGAGGAGGGAGGGAGAAATGAAGAGGAGAGAGAGAGGAGGAAGGAGAGAGAATAGATAAGACAAGAGGGAGAAAAGAGGAGGAGAGGGAAGGAGGAGGAAGAAGGAGAGAGTGAAAGAGGAAAAGGAAGAGGAAGGAGGAGAAAGGGAGGAGAGAGAATAGAGAAGAGAGAGGGAGAACAGAGGAGGAGAGAGAGGGGGAAGAGAGAGAAAAGGGAGAAGAGAGGAACAGAGGAGGGAGGACAGAGAATAAAGAAGAAAGAGGGAGGACAGAGAAGAGAGAAGGGGGAAGAGAGGGAGGAGAAAGGGAGGAGAGAGAAGAGAGAGGAGGAGAGAGAAGAAGGAAGATGAAAGAGTAAGGGGAAGAGGGGAAAAAGAGAGAGAGAAGAGAGAGGAGGAGAGAGAAGAAGGAAGATGAAAGAGTAAGGGGAAAGAGAGAGAAAGAGAGAGAGAAGAGAGAGGAGGAGAGAGAGGGGAGAAAGGAGAGAGAAGGACAGAGGAAGGGGGGAGGAAAAGAGAGGGGGAGACAGAATAGAGAAGAGAGAGAGAAGAGAGTTAGAAAAGAAGAAAGAGGAGAGAGAAGAAAGAGGGAGTACAGAGGAGAAGAGAGAGGAGAAAAGGAAAGAGGAGGGAGGAGAAAGGGAGAATTGAGGAGGAAGGGGAAGAAGAGCGAGAGAGTAAGAGGAGAAAGAGAGGATAGAGAAGAGGGAGGAGGAGAGAAGAGGGAAGAGAGAAGGTGAGAGGAGGGAGGAAAAAGGGAAGATAGAGGAGGAGCGAGAAGAAGGAGGAGGAAAGAGTAAGAAAAAGAGGGAGAGAGAGAAGAGAGAGGAGGAGAGAGAGAGAGAGAGAGGGGGAGAAAGGAGAGAAAAGAATATAGGAAGGGTGGTGGAAAAGAGAGGAGGGAAGAGGAAGAGACAGAATAGAGAAGAGAGAGGGAGAAAAGAAAGAGGGAGGAGAAAAGGAAAGAGAAAGAAGGAGAAAGGGAGGATAGAGGAAGAGAGAGGAAGGGGAAGAAGGACAGAGAAGAGAGGGGGAGAAAGGAGAGAGAAGGACAGAGGAAGGGGGATGGAGAATAGAGGAGAGAGAAGAGAGGAGATGAGACAGAGAGAACAGAGGAGGAAAAAGGAGGAGAGAGAAGGGGGAGGAAGGAGGAGAGAAGAGGGAGGAGATAGGACGGACGAAGGGGGAAATGAAGACAAGAGAGATGTGAGGAGGTGTGGGAATGAGTCTGTGAATAAGTGGAGGGGAAGGATGGAGGAGAGAGAGGGAGAACGAGAAAAGTAAGAGGATTGGCAGGAGAGATGTGGAAAAGAGTGGGCAAGCTGTGAAGTAGGGGAGACGGAGGGAGGGTGAGAAAAAGGAAGATGAGAAAGGAGAGAAGATGGAGGAGTAAAGGTGGGGCAAAAGATAAGAGGGGAGGATAGAGAGGAAGGAGTAAATGAAGAGAGATAAGGAGTGGTAGGGGGTAAGAAGGAGACAGAGGGAGAGAGACAGAGTAAGATAAATGATGGAGAGAGGAGTAGGTGGAGGTGAGATGGAGGCCGAGCGGCGGGTGGGCCTGGATGTGATGAAATGTGCGGCGGGGTCACGGGGTCGGGTTTGTCTGCGATACGTGCGACTGCCCCCGGAGCTCAGAGAGAATCGAAAACAAGAGCAGGAAATGGGAAAAGAACCTGCGAGGAAGAGCAGAACCATTATGAAGATCTGTCTCTGGGTTTCTGGCATTTTCTACCACGTTATAGCGCTGTTTTCTCATCAAAAACATGTTTCAAGAGGTTTAATCCATGCGTGTTTGAGTAATCTAGTGATCTCCCCTGGGCGCCGGACACGAGAATTCTCCATAAATATACAAAAACATACAAAACAACACACTATGACTTCACAAACCTGACGCAATGTGTGGATTTTAAAGCATTTTACTGTCCAAAATGGTCTGAGTTATGAAAAGCATTGGTAAAGTCATAGTGATGAAGACTTAGGATTCTCAGGTAAGTGAGGAATATTTGGACCACTATTTAGAATTTAGAACTATTGTGGTTTTTCACATTTTTAAGACTCCTTTAAAAAGAAAGCTAAGTAGTACTAGTATTAGCAGTAGTAATAGTAATAGTAGTAGTAGAATGATTTGTTGTTTCTCATATTGTTTAGATTGTTAGTTGTGTATTTAGTTTTGACAGTAATTGTGATTCATTTCTCAGTTAAGTCAGTGCACCTCTGCAATAGCACATTTTGAAAATTCAGTTTACTGTATTTTTGGGGCTATAAAGGTCACTGGATTATAAGGCGCAGTATCAAATAATATGTCAGTTGTGTCGTTGTCCACACATAAGGAGCATCGGATTATAAGGCGCAATAAGAAAAACAAAATGCGTGTCGGATAAATGGAACTTTATTCAGGTCATTTACAATAACTCTCAGTTGTAGCTAACACAACAA
Source organism: Scartelaos histophorus (assembly GCA_000787155.1). NCBI lineage: Eukaryota > Metazoa > Chordata > Actinopteri > Gobiiformes > Gobiidae > Scartelaos > Scartelaos histophorus. The sequence goes on along the minus strand of KN497582.1, from coordinate 16,827 downwards.
TACAAGTTTAACAGTTTGATTTGGGCGCATCAAACATGCCCGGATCCCTCTCAACATTGTTCAGTTTTAACACAAAAATACAAAACCTGAAATCTGCATGGTGCATGTCTCTTAACAGGTGCATTTTGGGTCCTTGTACAGCACACGGCAGAACTACCGGTATGTTGCACAGTCGCCCTATATGTGGCCAACATATTACTCCTCCTGACTCGCCCACTAATACGTTATTAGACTAATGTGGACAACATCAAATCGGTTGGAGGTTAAACACAACCAAAGGTCATACATAAGGCCACTGGATTATAAGGCCACTGTGGATTTTTGAGAAATGTCATGATTTTAGATGTGCCTTATAGTCCCAAAAATACGGTAGTTTTTTTTTAAATTGCACAAAAATGTACTTAATGGATGCTCAAGCTCAAATGCGAAAGCTGAACTGTGGAACATGGAGATCCAGTAACAGGAACATGAGGTCAGTAGGTGTGTATTTTGAAAGGTTTTGTGCTCTTTCCTGCCTTTAAAGACGGTTTTTGTGGCAGTGATGGCTTGTGTTTCGGTGTAAATGTTTGGAGCAGGTGTGAAAGTCTCAGTGACAGAGCGGCCTGACCATCACAGAGCCGGTGTCCGTCTCTTTGGCTCGTGGTGTTTTTCTCCCGGTGTTTGGTCTGGCCTCAGAGACGCCACTTAGCTCATTTCCTAAAGTGGTTTTTGGCTGTGGAGACCTGCGCTTTCGATCACGGCGCCCAGTGAGAGTCTGACAGAGCCTGTGGTTAGACCCAATCTGCGGGCAAACCAACTGAGTGCGCCGCACACTCAGAGCCACTGACGACCAATGGGCCTCCAGCACGACTAATGGATGTTTCCCTTTCACACCACAGATCAACGGGATTGGTTCTTTCTGTCAGGGGCATTTTCGAGCATTAAACCGACTGCCCAATACACGCTGAAGAACCACACCCACAGAATGCAGTGTTTTGGTGGTAAGATACAATTTACTATTGTATGTGTATCTACAATGGGAAACACAATACACTGCAAAAGACAGACAAGCGCAATATATAACTACAAAAAAATACAATACCGTATTTTTTGGACTATAAGGCGCATCTAAAATCATGACGTTTTCTCAAAAATCCACAGTGGCCTTATAATCCAGTGGCCTTATGTATGACCTTTGGTTGTGTTTAACCTCCAACCGATTTGATGTTGTCCACATTAGTCTAATAACGTATTAGTGGGCGAGTCAGGAGGAGTAATATGTTGGCCACATATAGGGCGACTGTGCAACATACCGGTAGTTCTGCCGTGTGCTGTACAAGGACCCAAAATGCACCTGTTAAGAGACATGCACCATGCAGATTTCAGGTTTTGTATTTTTGTGTTAAAACTGAACAATGTTGAGAGGATCCGGGCATGTTTGATGCCCAAATCACCAACTGTTAAACTTGTATTTTTGTGTTAGCTACAACTGAGAGTTATTGTAAATGACCTGAATAAAGTTCGATTTATCCAACACGCGTTTTGTTTCTCTTATTGTGCCTTATAATCCGATGCTCCTTATGTGTGGACAATGACACAACGGACATATTATTTGATACTGCGCCTTATAATCCAGTGCACTTTATAGACCCAAAAATACGGTACTCCAACAGCAGAGTCATCAATAACCACATAGTCAAAATCATGAGCTGTAATGAATAAACATTTAGCACTGAACACTTAACACATCCCATCTGTTCATGTAATTAAGCCAAATATGTTGCCCCAGTACAGATATATTGTATAAACGGCTCTTAAGGCCAAAATGAGGCAATATCAAGTGTTTTTTTTCCTCTACAAAAAGGAAGTGTGCGTTAGTATGCTGATTGTTGGCTTTACTGTGACGATAAAACTCTCCTCTGGCCCAAGTTTGTGAAAAGCACAAATAAACAGGTGAGTAATAACCCTGGGCTCAGGCTGCACACAGCGCAGCTCTGGTCCGGTGGCCACGAGTGTTCAGAATAATTCGAAGTACCGAAACTGCAGATGGAAATTAGCTCCAAAAGCACAAAGCATCTCTTCAAGGTTTCTTTGATTAATGTTTCTGTACATGGCCCCTGTCAAATAAACAAAGCTAAAAAAATAAGAGTTGGTGTCCGGAGGTGCCGCGGTGCTCTGGAGTATGTTTTTGCCGGACACCAGAGCCTTTTCCCTTTACAAGTTCAGAGTGTGCAGCCTCAAAGACAGAAACACAACAGCACAGAGCTCTGAGTGTGAGAGTCGCACCACAACTACACACTTCCCACACTGGAGTCACAGCAGGACCAGTGCAGGCTGAAACAGGAGCAGAGGTGTAACAATAACCAAAATATCGTGATATCATCAATAGTCTCACAATAATATCACGGCCATCACAATATATCGAATCACAAGTCTCTGAGCTTAAGTTCATTGTTGTGTTGCAGTAATAGCTTAAAAAAAATACCAATAGACCAAGATCCTAACTGTTATTAAGCACTTTTAACTCTTATTTTTGTATTATAACAGCACCAAAGGCTTAACATGTTCACAATTTTGTAAGTCAGCACAAAATATCAGAATAAATATCGTACCGTGAGAGGCATATCGAGAAAATATCGTACTGAAAAATTTGGTTTGGTTCTTACTGGAAATTTGCACTTCAACTTCAAAGGTTTTTCAAGCTGTTCAAATGTCACTGATCTGAATAAGACAATAAATGTTGCACCAAATGACAAAGCATTTTATAATGTCTTGTCATTACGTTTAATATCGTGATACCATGAGCTTTCCCACGATATCGCAATAAATATCGTACTGTGAGGTTCATACTGTATCGTGACACTTGGATCAAAGCTGGAACGCATGAGATAAATGGGAATAACTCTGAACCACAAAATCACGTTTTTAAGATGGTTTAAATGAGCAACTTCAAAAAGTTCAGGTTATGTAGTACGAATGAAGAGTTCACCTGCATAAGCACAAATCGGTTTGGTTTAATCATATTTCGACTGCAGTAATACACACTTGGCTTGAGAAAACAGAGTAGATTCGAAGTCTCTGATTATTTTTTTTGGCACTGGAGTTGTTTTTGCAAATAAACTACTACAATACTAATTTTGAGCAACTATTTTTAGTTACAGTTACTCTTTCATTTAGCATACAGACTACAAAAGAATACATTGTAGCAGTGAATCATGTAATTTAGGTGTCAAACTGCACAGTATTAGCAAGACAATTGAATGAAAAAGCCGCTCTCTACAACTGCAGCTATTTGGTTCTCAGAAAACTTTTCATTTTGTCTGAAGTGGAAAACTGGTGGAAAAATTCTTCTCAGTAATAACCCAAATTCATGAAACCTGCAGAAAGCAGCAAGTACACAAATGCCGAAAGCAAAGTTACCAAAATGAGTAACCATCTCGAAAATTGTTGAACTGTGATGAATACAAAAGCTGGAACATAGGGTCAGTGAATTCGTACTTTTTAAGGCTTCTTTCAATCTCGCCGTCTCTATTCAAAACCAAAAAGCACAAATGTTGTTTTCTTTTTAGCGAAAATGGTTTGGGCAGGTGCGAACGCCGTAATCTCACTTCGAAGCCAGATAAAAATAACTAAAAAGAGCTGGCAGCCATTTTGTGCGGCGAGCCAAAGTGAGGCTTTTATTTGTGCTGAGAAAAGCGCGTCTTTGGTCCACAGACCAGGTGTGCTCCAGTCTGCGGCGCTTAAAGGCTCCTGCACAAACCTGTGACGGGAATGGGAATGTCTGTTTGAACACGGCGAGCACCTGTACCACCGCGCCGGGCTTATGCTCGCTTGAAACGCGCCGACATCACGTACGCAATGTTCTTTCCCAAAAACTGTAAAGCTGCACTGTAACTTTTCTGGTGGAGGTCCCGCTGTTGTCCACACTGCAAGATTTTAAAACTTACAGCAGGTTATTCATCTTGTTTTCAGATTTATTCTCTACTTACTAGTTCTGAGTCTGCTTAATTCTAGTCTAGAGGTCATTTATTTATTTTGAAGCAACATAATTTCACAATTTTTAAGTCATTTTCTGATAGATTTAAGTGTTTTTTTTTGCAGTGCAGGGCGATATTAAACTTATCAAACATGCACTCCTTACATTTAAAACATTTAATGTAATTTCTTCATTTCTTTCATTTGTAAAAGATGAATACAAAATTATTCAGTATCATATGTGAATGAAAAGAAGCAGAAAAAAAGTATAAACTTGTAAAATCTGCTTCCTTTTCATACAAAATTCATCATATTATAAGGAACCAATTTACGTCACATACACAATATTAAATACTTGTTAATTAACAAGAAAGGGCAGTTCATACTTCATACTTTTTTAGCTTATCATGTTTGACATTTCTTTTAAACACTTGAATAGAATAACCATACATAAAACCCCTACAATCCTTTGCGAGAGAGGTCATTTTTCCAAAGACATGACCTGTAAATCGGCCTAGTGGCATCTCCTGCTTCCCTCTATGGATCTGTTTAATGCCACACACTGGAATATTTAAGGAAAAGTAATAAAATCTCCATAGTGATAAGCAGATAACAGGTCCTCCTCTAGAAAAGTAGCACAAGGGACCTTTAAAGAGGTTTTTTTTTTTTTACTTCTATGGGGTAATAACTGCTAACATGTACCATATTACATATACAAAGCTATATTCATCAAAACCAATCAGTTTCAGTTTCATTTTTGATGCTCTGAGCGCCTCCCCCTTCACTTTACAGTTGAAAATGAAACTACGGCACATCGCATCAGGTTTGTGAAGTTGTTGCGCACGGTTTTGTATCATGTTTTTGTATATTTATGGAGAATTGTCGTGTGGAGTCTGCAGTTTTTTTTCCTGTTGATGTAAAAATCCACGGTCATTTTCTCCATATGATCTAATTTGAATTTTACAAACTCATCCACAATCCGAGAGAAAGAACTCTTGTGATCAAATTAAGCTTTATGTGTTTTATTTTTACTTGTAGATGTACATTTATAAAAGTCTGCCTTATTTGATATAAGTCTCTTTTTCAATTTTGAATCTATTATAACCATTTATGTTTGTTCTCTTTGTTATTATAATATATTGTGATGACTGAGCTACTGTGTCTAAGTAATTCCCCTTGTGGATCAATACAGTTTGTCTAAGTCTAAGTAAGGATAGATTCTTTATGCAGATTTAAGCAGCTGGTTGGGCCAAATGAAAAATAAAACCTCTGCTGGAGTTTTAAGGCCGATAGCAGCTACGCTAAAAAGTGCAAATATCGGTCATATCCCCAGACAGTTTCGAGTAGAGCCCGGGAGAAGCTGCTACTCAAGCATGCATGGACGACATAGAAAACCTCTTCAGGCATGTTTATGATGAGGGAACAACATCATAAAACATGGCAGAAAGCTCCAAAAAGTTGAATTTGCCCATAAGCCTAGGCCGTAACAGGCGGTTCTTGGGATCAGAAAGTCTCCCGCAGTTACCCGCATTACCACGGACGTTAGCGACGGGCGCTGTAATTTGTAATAAATCTATACTTTCTACTCGAAGCGGACGTCAATGCGCTTTCCCCCTTCTACCTGCCCTACACTCGGAAGTGAGATTCCAATAAAATCTCGGCTAATATATGCGCCTTCCTTTCACCGCTGACTCGTGACATGTGCTCTCCCCCGAGTCAAAGCGAAACCAGCGAAATAGTGTTTTTAATGGAGCTGTAATGAAAAATCCTCTGAGAACTGCGCCGGGCTCTTTGCCGTCATCTGAATGCGGCGCACAGGCTGTAGAGACGGGATTGGACAGAAGTAGGTGTTGGATCGTGAAGGTCGCGATGATAGAAAAGACATAATCCATGATGTGAATGTTAAAGTGCGTGTGACAGGTTTTCAGGTTTTTCTAATTAGTACTTGGTCTGGTGGAAGAAGCACATCCACGGCGTGTTTATCATAGTTTTACATCGGCTAAGCGGCGGTTTGTGGAGAAAAAAAAAGAAAAAGTTGAAAGGAAAAGAAGTAGCTGTGAGTTATAAAACAGATTAAACCTCTACCAATGTCATCAACGCAGAAAAATCCATCCACGATGCAGTTTGCAATTTACGCCCAAGGAAGGCAATTTACTGGCAGTTTCAACCTTCATTTAACAAAATAGATGTTGTCATTTTTTTTATTAGTCTAATCACTATTGTGCAATTTAGACAAGTTTCGGCTCTTGTTAACATTATGGTTGCTAGGTAACAGTTACAGCCTAAATCGCACAATAGTTATGATTAGACTAATGAAAATAAATGACGACAATTTATTTTTAAATGGACGTTTAAACAGCAGGAAGTAATGAGTTTCTTATGCGTAATTTCTCCACAGATTTTTGGGTATAAATATTGGTTCTTGTATCGGTATTGGCTGATATAGATTCATTCTCTGTGCGCCCTTTTTGAATAAACTAATGAGTCAAACTGGAGAAAGAAAATATAGTTATACAGCTGTATGTTTGCACTAACATCTGACAAATAAGTTTATATTCCAGTAAAATAAATACTGTTATTTTTCACAGAAATAAAACATGTTTAAAGGTACACTGTGTAACTTTTTGATTGAAACCTGCTTGTTTCTATGGAGATGTCATTACTCTGCCTGAAATGTTCCACAGTGTGACATTAAACAGCTCTACTTTACATTTATTCAATTACAGGTCTGTTTATAGCTCAAAAACACCTAGAAAATCAGACGTTCTGACTTTGAGCGCTGACGCCTCTCCACAGATCTGACCTGTAACTTGGTTTGGTTTGGTTTTCATGATGGAGAAGTTTAATTTTATACTGGCCACATTTACATATGAAAAGTTACAAATGAAAGTTATTCCAAATTAAATAGATCGGATTTAAACGATTCTCCTTCAAGTTTACATGGAAATAAAAATTCTGAATTAAGGTTTACAAGGAAAACACGTTAAATCAGCTTTATTTAATTTCGTTCAATGTCTGTGGGCAGGGAAGGTTCTGATTGGACAGAGACACAAACGTATTTACATCGACAGAAGAAAACTCACAATCAGCTGCTACCGGCGTTTTGCTTTTTCTTACCACTTTTTTTTTCTGCCATCTGCTCTTTTCATTATCTGTAGTTCTTACAGCGACTTATTAGAAAAATTGTTTCAGTTCGAGACTGAAGTTTGCTCCGGGCGCCTTTTTGCAGAGAGTCGTCGCGTCATAAGTGCGACTCAATGAGCGCCGAACGACCGGAATTATTTTTTAAGTGGAATAAATCTTTAAAATCGGAATAAACCACTCACTTAAGAGTTTAAAATTTTATTCTGAATAAGTTTAATTTAGAATAATAATCAGGAATTAAGTGTTTACAAGGTCTTTTTAAAGCAGAATAAATTTTTATTCCAAATTAAATTATTTTTAACCGGATTTAAACGGGGCAATTGTGAAATATTCCAGACAAAGCAATAACATCTCTGGTGAAAAGCATCTGATGGGAATTACACAATGCACCTTTTTTTTTTTTTTGCTTCTACTTTTGCCTACAAACTACCACTTAACTGACATAAAATGATGATCCTTATAGGTAGCGTCTCAAAAAGCCAAGTCAGAATTAAACACGAAAACCTGCCATATGGACTTTAAAATCGTAAAATCTGAACTAAAGCTCTAAAATATGACATTAGACCATCCCCGTTTCACATTCATGCACATAAAGTGGTTTTGGCTTGGCTCGGTTTTCTCGTTGGTCCTGTTCCGATCACGACCTCTGGGACAAACTTGGATTTTGCGCCCGGAGCTGTATCCAGGGTAACGGCACATCTGTCAGAGAGCGGCGCACACAACTTTCCGTTCGGATCCAAATTAAAAATCAGGCGAGGACGCACTTCACAGAGACACAAAAGACTACAAAGGCTTCGTACGCACACATACACACACGCTGGCTAAATATAGAGCTTCAAATGGGCTGGAAATGCATGATTAAAAGCCTTGAAAGAATTTTGCTATTACGGTTTCAGTTCGGTGCATTTAGAGAAAAAAAAAAACATGAAAAAAATCTACTTTTTTTTTGGAGCTTTTTACCATGTTCCCTCATCAAAAACATGCCTCAAGTGGTTTTATACGTCATCCAAGCATGTTTTAGATCTTTTCAAATGGTTAGCAGGAGGGCTGCACGATATTGAAAATGAATGCGATATGCGATACGGGTGTCAAGCATTGCGATAACGATATTATTGCGATATTTTCTTTTAACCTAAAAAAAATGCTTCGTACATTCACATGTTTGCCTCTATGATGTTTACCTGTGTTCCACATGGTTAGAAAACTAAGAATAAGCTCCTGCAAAGTATTAAACTTGTTAGGAGAACAGCCGTAGGCCACAACTTTATTACAGATGTTTTTGCGACTGTACCTGCGTAACATTGGTTGCTGAAGTTTTTGACTGAATAAAATCACTGTATAGCTCCCTGTGGTTGCGTTCGAGGTGGCTGTGTAAGTTCGTCGTGTTTCCTCTCGACGTTGCGATAACTTTCCGGCACGACTTGCACAGCACTTGCGTCTGTGACACGTCGTCCCGTCTGAAGCCAAAGTCCCAAATTCCGGAGCTGCTGTGCTTTTTAGGCACAAGTTGTTGGCTGTTGTCGTCTTCACTGACTTCTTCATTACCCGCCATGGTGACTGTAGTGTTTTCCCGTCATGCACTGCGAGTCCACGCGCTCGCTCTAGCTAGCAAAACATTACGTTTAAGGGCGCGTCGGAATTGTGAACTCCAGAACGCAAAAACTCACGATTTACACATAAAACAATTAAAAAATATCGCGCATCTTTGCGATGTGGATATCGCACGTGCCATTATCGCGATGACGATATTTTTTCGATATATCGTGCAGCCCTAGTTAGCAGCTAGAGATAGTGCTCTGAAGGGGAGTGACTCAGCACGGAGAGTGTCAAAAATATGTTAATATCCAATCCAACGTTATTTATTTAGCACATTCTATGAACAAAGTGCTTCACGTAACAAAGTAAAACATTTAAATCTAAAAAAAATCTGCAAAATTGCGTTCAAACAAAAGGGACTAAAAGAATCAATAGATAAAATAGTAATAATAAAAATAAAAGAATAAAAATAATAAAATCAATAAATAAAGGCAGTGCTAAAACAATAAAATAAATAAATACATAAATAAAAGACATATTAATAGGTTGTTTTCTGCAAATATATTGTTTTCAAAGCAATATAAGGCATTCTGGTGATCTAAATATGTCATGAGTTCGCAATTAATACCCCGTCTTTAAATCTTGCTTGCTTTAACAGGTAGTAAAGGAAGTAAAGTTTGAAAAAAATGTGTTTTGTAGTCCTATACAGATACAGCCACGCCACCTTGAGAATGTTCGATCTCAGCCCATTTGTGCTTGATTTTTAAAAATGCGAAAAACAGAACGAGTTCATTTCAAATGGTTTGCGGTGGTCCAAAGTTATTCCTCACTTACCTAATTACGAACCACGATGAGTTTATAAACCCTTTTACCTTCAGAGACAAAAGGGGGTGGAAAAGCGAACAACTAGCATGCTTACCACACACTTCCTCATTACTGAACAACAAAACGCTCAGATGCAGACGGACATTGCGACCTCAAGACCTGCTTATATCTGAAATTAATGAGGGTTCGGTCTGGTTTGTACTGGGATGAGAGACCAGAGAGTTCCACAGTGGGGCAGCAGTGGGTCTATTGCATGCTGTCATTGTGTCCTCAGGCAAGACACTCCACGCACTTTCCCCGAGTATGAAGCGGGAAGTCGTCACGTTGGTTCTTACCTGATGTATGATCTCAGACACTGGCAGCTGGTCCGCATAAGAGTACTGCTTCTTCTCCTGCTCCTCACTCACAGGGCTGGAAATCAAAAACAAAAAACAGAAATAATTTAAATTCTGAAAACCTGACACAACATTTAAGGAGTTAAGACAGTATCGTCCAATCAGATTTGCTCATTTCAGTGATGCAAACAAAACGAAGGAGCTCATTGGTTGGCCACCATTTACAAACAAAACCATATTTCTCTCAACTCTGATTCACTGATTCTGCAGAAATTCGTAATGTTTTCTTACCAGTCCAGCCAGAACCACACATTTCGACAAACATTAGCTTAAAAAAGGCATAAAATTACACACAGGACTGCGAAAAGTAATATTATAATACAGTATAGTGGTATTTTCTTTACTTTTTCTTTATTTTCAGTCATATTTGTTTTGTTGCGGATAACCCATGCTTGTCCCCGATTGGCTAATCCACCTGTCAATCACTTCCTTCTTCAAACAGGAGGATTCACCAGTGACCAGCCTCTCATCTAATTGTAGTGCATTGGAGAAGTGTGTATTTTAGATCCCAGGCAGGGATCCCGGAGAATAGACTGCAGTGTCAATGGACGCGGTGATTGGCAGCTCATTTCCTGTTCAAAGTCAATGAAACGCAGAATAAACTCAAAGACTAAATGCAAATGAGGCGATTACCCTGAGAAATAAGAAACACAGCTCACAATCGGAAATCAGACCCATCATAATGAAGACGGCCGAGCGCTCGTTTGGGGATTATTAAAAGACGATGCAACTTTATACAGAAAATAAACAACCAAACTAACAGTGATGGTCCTTTACAAATAAATGACAGGATGTTGGTCGAAACTTTCAAATATTATACATTTGTTTTCATTTTATTTCTTGTTTTATTTGTTACCACTCACAGTAAGTATTATTATGATTATGATTATTATGATTATTATGATTATTATTATCATCACTATTATTATTATCACTATTATTATTATCACCACTATTACTATTATATCACTATTATTATTATTATTATCATCACCACTATTATTATTATCATCACTATTATTATTATTATTATTATCTCTATTATCATTATTATCACCACTATTACTATTATCATCACTATTATTATTATCACTATTATTATTATCACTATTATTATTATCACTATTATTATTATCACTATTATTATTATCACTATTATTATTATCACTATTATTATTATCACTATTATTATTATCACTATTATTATTATCACTATTATTATTATCACTATTATTATTATCACTATTATTATTATCACTATTATTATTATCACTATTATTATTATCACTATTATTATTATCACTATTATTATTATCACTATTATTATTATCACTATTATTATTATCACTATTATTATTATCACTATTATTATTATCACTATTATTATTATCACTATTATTATTATCACTATTATTATTATCACTATTATTATTATCACTATTATTATTATCACTATTATTATTATCACTATTATTATTATCACTATTATTATTATCACTATTATTATTATCACTATTATTATTATCACTATTATTATTATCACTATTATTATTATCACTATTATTATTATCACTATTATTATTATCACTATTATTATTATCACTATTATTATTATCACTATTATTATTATCACTATTATTATTATCACTATTATTATTATCATCACTATTATTATTGTTATATTTTGAGTAATAAAAACACCTGTAAAAGCTTGATAGATATGATCATATGTCACAGAGGAACAGCTGTTGTCTCCAAATGTTTCTCCTCCGCAAACAACTGTTAATGAATTGTCCATCCGCACAACAAAATCCTCTTTAAAGCAAACCTCTCCTGCAAAATCTTTTCACAGCTTTAAAAAATGTTATAGTTGTTCCCCTTCTCGTTGACCTTCTGAAGTTGTATTAAGAGTGATTCATGCGTTTGATCTTGAATACAGGAGAATAAAGATGACTCAAACTCACATTTTCACCACCACAGCACACACCCACTGATCCCGCAAACAACTGTTAATGAATTGTCCATCCGCACAACAAAATCCTCTTTAAAGCAAACCTCTCCTGCAAAATCTTTTCACAGCTTTAAAAAATGTTATAGTTGTTCCCCTTCTCGTTGACCTTCTGAAGTTGTATTAAGAGTGATTCATGCGTTTGATCTTGAATACAGGAGAATAAAGATGACTCAAACTCACATTTTCACCACCACAGCACACACCCACTGATCTGTACTTCATTCTCCCATTTTATTTTCTTGATCAGTGATTATAGGATTTGTCAGTGTAAGAGAATTTTAGTCATTTGTCTTCCTACATTTCTCAGTCGCCTCCATGATCTTCCCTCGTCAAACCAAAATCTAAATTATGCCATTTGGTCGTCTCACCCGACTCTACTGACCTTCATGAGTTTCTTTACACTTTGCTTTATTTTGTGATGGCGCAGACTTCAGTGCACCCGTTTAAGATTAATATTGTGATTTAAAATGTCCAAATTATATATAAGTCAATGATTTTTCAACAGGCAAATTTAAAAGTTTAATTTCTATTTAACTTTTTCAAATATTTACAATGTCAGGGCTGAAAAAAATCTGTGTTTGACATTTATATTAAGCATTTTTTGTGTTTTTTATGTACGTGAATTGGCTACAACCTTAAAACATGCCATAGATTATAGTTACAAGCTTATATAACCCGAGAATAACCTTGAAATGGTTTTATTTTCTAAAACATGGTTGGGAATCTAAGTTCTGGGAATCCTATTATGGGAGAAATATCAATTCAAGAAAGATGAAATTTCATGTGGAACTACAAAACACTTCAGAAAATATTCCAAAAAAGAAAGAAAATAAATTTGATTAGATTTAGAAGTTTAAAATTAGCAGTTAAGGTCGCACCACATGAACATTTTAACACTTTAAGTACAAAAAACATGCAGAATAACTCATGATTTCTGAAAATATGATTTGCTTCCATGGACGTCTGAGGTGCTACAGGTATGTGGGGAATTATTATGAAATTTGAACCTTTTTAACAGAAGAAATTCCAATTGGACGGATGTTATGTCATTGACCCACATATGGATCCACGGGTGTCACAGATTATACCTACACAAGCACAGTGTTTCTTCTGAACTGCAAAAAGTGTGTTGAAAATGAACTCGGATAGTCCTGGGATGACCCTAATGCAAACCGAACCAAATCGACCCAAAGGTTTGTCATTGTAAAGGAAAAATAAGGAGAAATTATTGTTGTTTTGTGAGCCTTCTTCCCTCAGGCACAGAGGACACAATCTGCAGACAGCACAAAAACACACAGAGACCGACAGCTCCTACTGTGCTCAATGTGAACTCGGCTCCAGAGATCAGCCCCGTCTCCCCACCCAGACACTCACACCGCCCATCTGCACTCACACCCACACACACAACCACATTTATTTTTGGAGAGCCATTTTATTGCCCTTGATTATTCTTAATTACTTGTCTCTCCTCCAAAATGCTTTTAACATATGGTCTGATAATATTACAGATGGAAGGTTAAAGAAGTCGTATTACACTTCAATGGTGCTTTAACTTCTAACACATAACATATTTAGACCAGCGTGTTACTTTTTATTGCTTTGAAAATGCTCGATACTCAATTAACCGCTTATTAACATTTCAGAGCGCTATTACATTGCAACCAACGTGCATCCTGCTAATGAGACTGTGCACATCGGATCAGGTTTGTGAAGTCGTAGTGTATCGTTTTGTATCATGGCCGTGGGAGCAGGGGGATGATAAAGGCTTGTGAACAGAGCACAGGACAGAATTCAATTTGTCAACTGGACAAAGATAAACTTTTGTTCAGTTGATAAATTTAATTTCTTCTTTTGCCAGGGATTCTATCAGGACGACTGAGGGACTTTACACACACACTGGACAGAATTGTACTGAAAGCCATAAGGAGGGTTTGAATAATGAGCGATCACAAACTCAAACATGCACGGATCTAAAACGCCTTCAGTAATAGGGGCATAAGAAACAAGAGCAATCCGAGATTTCTGATCTCCAAGAGATGACGTGGACACAGAAAATTTCATGAAGATCCGTCCAGCAGTTTCCGAGATATGCTACCAAGATTGTAGATCCAGATCCAGAATCCAGATCTGGATCCGGATAATCACCAAAATTTTATGGAGTTGTCCCTGCACCAAGATCTACCTCTGGTGATAATTTCATGAAGATCCGGCCAGTAGTTTCTGAGAAATCTCACTAAGATTGTAGATCCAGATCCCAGATCCCAGATTCCAGGTCCGGACCCGGATCATCACCTAAATTTAATGGAGTCGTCCTTGGGCCAAGATCTACCTCTGGTAAAAAAAATAATGAAGATCCAGCCAATAGTTTCTGAGAAATCCTGTCCACAGACAAATAGACAAATAAATAAATAAATAAATAAACCAACTCAATCGCATAATCTCCTTGGTGGAGATAAAAATCGATTTGGTGATATATCATGATACTTCATTAAGCACAATTCTTGAATTGATTTAAAATGGATCAGAATTGATTTTTAAAAATAATATTTTCAAAAAAATTAATTAGTTCATTAGTTACATTCACTGTTCTCATGATTTTAAAAAATAATGAATTATACTGCATTCCATTTTGTCTGGTGAAGGTGCAGTTGACTGTTTTATTAGAAGTAATTACTGATAAGGCAATGCAAACCCCTACGATTTGAGTCTGACAATACAATACATATCATGATGCACATGTCACGATTCAATATATCACGATATATCCAGACACTAAAACAATGGATAATATTACGATTTATCCATATTCATCCATTGTTTTAGTATTGGGATATATTGAATCGTGACATGTGTATCATGATGTATCATCAGACTCAAGGCGATGCAAACCCCTGTTCAGTGATGTTTTTAATGTGGGAAGGTTATATGATGGTAGAAATATCCAAAGTCAAAATGCAAAACAATATGAATAACACGACCTGTTACAAAAGGTCTTGTATGTAAGAGTTGTGTTGCTTATTTGATTAACATTATTTATAAACCATAGTCACAGAAAATTCCAAGACTAACCTGCGTGCATTATTTCTGTGTTACGACAGAGAGTCCAGAAACAGTTTGTCCTCGTTCTGCATCACTACACTGTGGGCATTACCATAGCAACGAGTAAACTAAAGCGCTCCCATTAAGAGAGCCGAGCTTCATCCAAAGACGACTAAAACACTGCCACTTTTAAATGCTTCAGATTATTTCCCCTGTGGATCAATATAGTTTTGTCTCAGTCCATCTAAGTCCATTTTCACTTATGTGTCCCTGTGTTTAATGCCATACTGTGGAACATTCTTAGCAAAGCAGTAAAATCTCCATAGATGGTGGACCCTCCATCAGAAACTAGTGCAACTTTAAAATAAGTGATTTCTCTCCATGGAGACAGTATTACTTTGCCTCGTGGCACCACTATGTCGAGTTATAGGTCAGATCTGTGGAGAGGTGAGCCCGTAAAAGTAAAGTACAGAGTATTTCAATGCCATACCCCAAAAAGTACATAGTGGGATGGTTGTCAAAGTATTAAAAATCAGATACTAACTGATACTTAAACTAGTATCAAACTTAGATACTAATTTGAGCAGGTATTGATACTAATTACTAGTTAAGAATGATCTTGAGCTATTTCAGAACAAGTATAAGAGCACATAGACCCACTGATATAAGAAAATATAATATAAAAAAGTACTACGATTTAAAGGTTCATTGTGAAGCTTATCTGTTATAATATAAAAAAGTACTATGATTTAAAGGTTCATTGTGAAACTTTTCTGGTGAAGGGTCCGTCAAATGTTTTTCTCCATGGAGATGTTACGGATTCATCATTAAAACTAAAGCTGGCACTGTACGGTAAATGTTTTTCTCCATGGAGATGTTACTGATTCATCATTAAAACTAAAGCTGGTACTGTACGGTATCTGGAATGTCTCGCAGTACGGCATTAAACCTTTGTATTTTCATGGAGACTAAAGAAACCAAGTTACAGGTCAGATCTGTGGAGAGGCGACCCCGCTCACAGTCAGTTTTAGGTATTTTTGAGCCACAAAAGCCGCTTGCAGTTGAATAAAAGTAAAGCGGACCTCATAAATGATTAATAACACTGTGGAACATTGCTGGCAGAACAATGACGTATCCATAGAAACGAGGAGGTGACGGCGCTTCCACCAAAAGTGACACAATGCGCCTATTTAAGATCATTATATTTAAGATTTTACTAAAAAAAATGAAATAAAAGAGTGTTTTTGATGATCATCGTGGTGTTGGAATCTGTACTGAGCGTCAAATAAATTCCTTAGCGTCGGAATTTGAAAAGTTACACAGCGCGGCTTTAATAGGACCAATAGGACCAATAGGACGCCGGTACTGGCCCCAGCCTCCTGTGTCCGTAGTGAATAAGAGGCAGGAGCTTTTACACTGTTAAATCTCCAGTGTATTTAATGAAGAGTGGGTAGTGGGTAAGTGCATTAAAAAGGTCCCCTCCATCAACAGCAATCGCCCTAATGCAGCGAGTCTGAATGGAGCAGAGCTATTTGGGATGAGACGGAGGAGGAGGGAGGATACGTTCGGAAAATACAGGAAGTACAGAGGCATCCGAGGAACTGTTTTATCTAAGTGAAAGAACGAGAGGCGCGGGGATTAATGTAGCGCTAGATTCGATAAAAGCTTTTGCCGACAAGCCTGTGATTCATGTAAAGACTCCGGCGACACATAACCCGCTCGTCTCCGTGGTGATGCTGTCGACTTTCCCGGGATGTTTCCGTAGTGTGGCTTTAAATGCAGCCATGTTGCGGTGCCACGGTCTAATTTTGCGATTAAAATTTCAGCAGACTGAGCACCTTGCTGCAGGTCTGACCTGTAACTTGGCCTGGCTGCGGCGTGACGGTCCAATATTGATTTTAAAAGTGAAAAAAATGCACAGCA
>KN497578.1:36860-60721 GCA_000787155.1 Scartelaos histophorus | reverse complement strand
TATAAATTTTATGATGATTATTTATATTTTAATTTGTTTGTATTGTGATTTTAATGTATTTCTTATTCTGTAAAGCACTTTGAATTACTTTGTGTACAAATTGTGCCATACAAATAAACTTGCCCTGCCTATAATACAAACCTTTAAATGACGTTATCAGCAATACCACTATGCAAAAAACAACATATCCCCATATAATATGCCTTTCTCAAGAACAAGGGATTTTAAATATAAATGAATGTCTAATAGTGATCTTTCAGACAAGCATCGCCATCGTGATTAGATTATGTTTTAATAATAGGATTCTGTTTTGAGTTCACATTTTAAACGCATCCTCAAGAATTGACAGAAAGACCGACAAATCCAAAAATCACATTTCAGCATGTTTGTTTAGTGTCTATGCAGAATCAGATAAGATAATATTTTGTAGTTTGATACTTAAAAAATTGCAACCTTTGTGATTTTGTTTGATTGTGATTAATCTTCATGTTCATGGTCAAATAGACGCAGCAGTAAGATACAGTGGATCTGAGTCACAGCTGCCACTTGGGCTGGTTTAAAAGCCTCACAGCTGGTTGTGAAACTGGTTAGACTCCAGCAAGAAAATAATGACTCTGTGTTCAGAAAAAAATAAAAACTAAAAATACAGATAGTAACGATTGTACTAAGATGATGCTTAGTGTGTGGACAAGTGTGGACAATGGAGCCCAGACGAGAGATGACCTTGTTTGTCATGGAGAGCGTTTAATTCTCATGAGTAACTTGAATCAGTTTCTAAAGTAACAACATCTATGGAACAACAGTATTGTTCCATAGAATTACATGGTATCTATCTATAGTCAGGCAGTTTAAGTCTCAAAAGCTCAATAAAATGGGTTGAACCTGGAAAGGTCTGCCATACTTTTTATTTGTGTGTCCTGGGTAAAAACAGAATTTCAGACCATACATATAGCATAATGGGATCTTGTTTTTGCTCATATAAACCTAAAAATGCTCCAAAACTCACAAGCATATATGCTAATACAGTGTATAAAAGCAACAAGAAAATCTGCATTATTAAATTTTGCCAAAAACGTAAAAAAAAAGATAAGACTCTATGTTTTTAAGAGAGCAAAGTAATGTCAGCAACAGATCATAGTTTGAACTTCCGTCCCTTCCTTACACCCTCTGGTTTCAGTTGTCAAATAATTTGTCAACAGGCAATATATTTAATTTGCTCAAAATCATCCAAATTTTTCATTTGAAATCTCTTTTTTTCCCAGATTTGAAAATCAGACATCTGTGGCAAACCTTGAGAAATCACAAGTAAAAGTTCCAGTTAGTGTTTACTCACTAAGCAAAATGAAAAATGGGAACAAAATGAATCAGACACCAATTTGAAAGAAAAATCTCATATTAAGTAGGAAACTATTTGTTCATTGCCATTCATTGGCCATTGTTCATTGCCAATGTGTCCTTGGGCAGCACATCCCTCCATCATTGTCTATACGAGTGTTAGAAGTGGTGTGGTATAGTTTGAGAGGCTGTAGGCGCAGATGCAGACCGTATGTTGTGGATATATTTTGAGCTCAAGAGCTTCTACTATATCTCTGTACTCAGGTAAGACACATTTGTTCTAATACATGAAACAAAAATCATGCACCTTTGAGGACATTGTTGTGCAGAATAAAAAGCATGAACAAGAAAATGCATTCATTTTGTATTGTAATTTTACAATGGGTATCTCCAACCAGTCGCATTGGAGTGTTAAGATTAAGGTACACTTCATTACACTTTACTGTCTCCGTAGGGACATTTGTCCTGTGCATTTGACCCATTCTTCTGAGATGAGGTGCTGGATCATCTCATCACTGGATGCCTCAGTGCTGCGTTCAGGGACCCATATCCACAATCTTGTGTCAGGCTTGCACTGCCTAGTTGGAGGATTGTGTCTGGTGCATGTTTTGGGTTGATGAGGGAAAACAGAGCGTCCGGAGGAGAACTTTTTCTGACATGCTAACACAAGCAATGAATGCAATTTGGCGGCAGAAATGCTCAGATTTTGATTTATGGCACAGGAGACCTCTGGATTTTTACCTGTGATGTAACAATCCCAGGAAATTCAAAGTCAAATGTTTTTATGGGGCTTAGAGGAAGTGAACTTACTAGAAAGGATTCATCAAACAAGCACACATAAAGCAAAATGCAACTCTAGGTATGTTTTTCAAAGAGATAAATGTATATGTTATAGCATCGTTAAAGCTCAAAAAGTAGATTTAACACAGTGTTCTTCAGTATGTAGCAAATAATATAGAGCCAGACAAATTTCACTCTATACAAAGGAACCATTATGAAGAATTGTCAGTAGGAGAATGAACTCTATATATGTTTTTTCACATCCTGACCCAGTTCCTACATTATAGTTTGCATCATTATCTTCCAACGTGCTTATTCACTCACATCAAAGCACCACAGCAAAGCGCTAGGCAGCCATTAGAGGAAACAAGTTTGAGGAAATTGACGATAATGCATTCATTATTTAACGCCAATGTGATTAGTTGCAGGATGAAATATGACAGAGCAAACTAATTACAACGCAGACTTTTTTTTTTTTTTTCCTCCAAAGCACAAATAGCCTGCTTTTCTATGCAGGTTTGAAAATGTATTTGGATTTGCAACTCTGTGCTCGCTCAGGAAAATTCATTACCCGGACAGAGATACAATGGCGGTATTGTGTCGGTCAACAAAAGTTCAAAATTGAAAGAGGGTGCAAAGTAAATAGGGAAGGAGACATGAAAGCGTCGAAATCAAAGGCACTGTGGGCAAGGCTGATGTCTTATGGGTTAGCAGGCACACAAACAGCACAGGTACAGTATGGGCACATGACATTTAGATGGTATTTTCGCATAGGATGAAGCCTTTTGTTGAAATACTGTACGCATTGAAGTTTATGAGCTCTGAAAGTCAACAGTGATCACGTTTTATAGATGATTGACTTGGGTGGGAGTAGCTAATACAAAATGGGCACAATAGGCACTGTATGGTGGGTTTGTGTTCACCCAGTGTGGCGCAAATACTGTGTGTACTGGCACATTTTAGCTACATTGTCTTCTCCAGTCTGTGGAAGTGGACGGGCGCCAAATGTTAACTGAAAAAATTATCATGCGACTGGTTTGCAGAGAAAACCCTTAAAAATAGTCATAGTAATTATAATAGTCCAGATTCTATATGAGTTTCAGTCATGTGACTTTTTGAGTATTTTTGCCCATTTGAAATTAATTGTTAAAAGTCCTACATTATGTGAAATTGTGAGTTTTAATCATTTTGGAATCTTGTTACCTCACCAAAAACATACCTGGAGTAGTTTTGTTTTTAAACACACATGTTTGAGTAATCCTTTGTTATTAACCTGTTTAAATCTCCAAAGCTCAAAATGCTCTGCTCCACCTTGTGATGTCATCAAGTGGTAGTTTTTATGGTAACTGTGGCTGTCCTTTACCTTTAGTTTGGTAGAGATTGTTGATTCTAGGACTGAAATTATACCAATTATTCTACTGAAGGTATACGGAGTTTAAAAACACGGTGCAAAATACAAAGAAAAACTCCTGGCAAGTTTTTGATGAGGAAACAACATTATAACTTTAGTTTAAAAAATAAGTAACATGGGCTCCTAAATTTCAACAGAATAGGTCATTTCCACTCAAAAAACATAACTGACAACTATTATATGCTATTATTTGTGGGAAACTTGCTGTTACATTAGTACAAACTGAGGACCTTGAGTTTAGAGTTGATTAAATCTTCATTTTAGATAAAACTGAAAACCAAAAATGGTAAAAATTAGTCTTGTAAAAGATGATGCGTTTTGCATTTTGAAGTAACAAAACTCACATCCAGTTCTTGCAGTTATTAGCAGGTAATAACGCTATAGTTTATTTTTGCATATCTATTTTATTAGATTATGTGGTTAAGTAGACCCTCTGATGTCATAACAGTAAACATGAGTAGTATTGAGTAAAATATATTAATATAGCTAACATATAATTAAAATGTTATATAAAAAAATAACTAAATCCAAACAAACATAAATGCATTAGAGATATAATATCTCTTTTTTATTGTATCTCAAAAAGTATACAGTGTAAAGTATATGTTTATGATTAAAAAGGGTTGGAGTATTAGAAGTGCTGTTTATCTTTACATCCACTCCTGCCTGACGTCACTGAAGCTGATCCAAACCCACGCAATATCATACATGTATTTCTGCTGCTATTATTACACCTCATTTATAATCCCTGTCACTTACATTATTCTGGGTTTTTAATTTCCAACCCAGTTAGACCTGAGTGAGGTATGAGTGGGACTTTTTTTTTGAGATACAAACTGGATTCAGGCGGTTTTGTCCAATTTCCTCTAGAGCAGGTGTGATATGGGAAATGCCTTGTAACACACACATGTATTAAACACTTCACTATTCTAATGTGGTTTTCTCTATCACAGGACTAATATTTAAAGCTTCTGATCCCACCCTTAAGTTTACTAAATCAACCATCTTAAATATTAAATTAATTTGATTAGAAGAGAATTATGGTGACAAATGACAAAAAGTATACTATTAATATATTTTTAGACAATGAAGGAATAGTGGAATATTGTCACATAAAGTCTGAATTGTAAACACAGCCATTTGTAGTTAATATTATTATTAGAGCCCAAGCATGAATGTGTGAGGGGAAGAGTCAGCAACAGCCCTGTAACTAGTGAATTTCAATTTAGTCAGCTAACCTCAAAAATCAGTTTACATTGGTATAATGGGATCTTGAACAGGAAAAATTTCAATGTCGACAAATGAACCTGAGCATAAAAAAATGGATGATGTCAGGTAAAAAATTACATTATTCTCCTGTCCTATGACCAACATGAGGTTTGCCATATAAAAACCTATGTGTAGATTCTGTCAGTTGTTCAGGGAGAATCCATGGCAAAGGAGAAATTCAATTTGTTGTGTCCTTTAGTCCGACAGAAGCTGAGCAAGCTTCACAAGGAGCAAGCTGTTTTTTCAGCACTCATAGTTTATGCAAATTATGCGGTTTTAAGTTTTATTTCTGTAAAATGAGCCCTAGCATTGTGGCAGTGAATATTACTTCATGGTGTATAGACCTCAAAGTGACAGTGGCAGTGTGTGTTGAGTCAATGCAGACCTCTAATTCAACCTTGAGGCCTTCATTTCTGTTCAAAGATGGATTTCCTAACAAAAATAGGCTCTTTAACTCCCCTCTCAAACCACTTCTTTTCCCTGGCTAAGATCTGTACCTCACTATCCTCAGAGGAGTGTCCTGTGGCTTTTAGGTGAAGATGCACAGCAGACTGAGGTCCACTATGGCTCTCTCGTCTGTGTTGGTAAATCCTCTTGTGAAGTGGCTGTTTTGTTTCTCCAGTGTAGCGCTCACTGCCATCTTCATTACACTGAATGAAGTAGACCACATTGCTTTGTTTGTGGCTCAGTGTTTTGACCTTTGGTTGAACCAGTTTCTGACTTAAAGTGTTTGTAGATGTGAAATAGACTAGGATTTCCTGTTGTCTGAAAATCCTCTGTAGTTTTTCAGAAACAGCAGCCATGTACATATTCTCAGTTGTTTCATTTTTTTTAGCTCTCTTTGTCCTATTGAAAGCCCATTTTGGACATCTACAAACAGAGAGGGATTTCTGCACATGTTATTCTTCTTTCTCCTTTCCCTCAGTGGTTATAGAAACCACTTGGGCTCTGTATCGGAATGTCTGAATAACTCCAGGTTTGTGCTGCAGTGGGTGGTGTGAATTAAAAAGCAGGTACTGGTCAGTGTGTGTGGGCTTCCTGAAGACCTCTACCTAGAGTGACCAGTCTACTCCTATCATTACTGCACAATCTAAGAAAGCCATTCAGATGAGATTACCAACAATGAAGTGGCTAACACTAATGAAGATGAGGAGGTCGCTTCAAAACTAGTGACTTGGATTAGCTATGGAGGAAGCCTCTAATGTGTCCCTTCAGATTGCAAAGACTTGTCTTGTTTTGAGCCTGATTTCGAAACCTCTTCATTTTCAGACATGGATTCCTCAGATGAGTTCAAGTGGTTCTTTTTTATACCCTATGCGGGGATGCTAAAAAGAAAACATCAAGAAAGGAAAGATGTATGAAAAGTAAAGACTAGAGATCACTGTTGTGAATGGTTAAAACCAGAAAATCTTACATTGTTTTTACAGGATTAGGAGAATGAGAATACTAAAAACCATTGTAGTGATGGTGATGAGGCTGGTGAGGAATAACCTATATTCACTATGGGAACCAGTAGAATCGCATTGCTTTCAGTGTGCATTAATGACATATATCTGCAATTTCTGTTTAGACATTTTAGTGACAGACCGGTGATCAATGACTGGAGTGTTTCGACCATGAAGAGATTTATAGTAATTGAAGAAATCAGGATTACAGAATTTGAACGATTAGATTATTGGTTATTATTAGTTAGTAAGTGTTTAATATGTTGATGACAAGACAGACCTGCATTACCTCTTGCAACAGCATATGATGATATGAGCATTAGATTTTTCCAATGGCTCCTGGGCTGGTTGGGTCTTCCATTTGAGCTCATGTTTTTTTTTTTGTTTTTTTTTATCTGAACATAATCCTCTTCTGTGTTAGATTTACAGGAGGCTTCTTAGCAAGATGGATAACAGTTAGTCAAGTCCCATCTCTGAATGCTACCACAAATAAAACTACATACTACAAATGGAAAAGCATTGCGAGTTTCTGACGATGATTTGGATCCTTTTGATGGACAGGACTTTTCGATTAATTTTCTGAATTTCTGAATGTATTTAGAACATCAAATACCCAGATTAATACTGTAGAGCCAGAAGTGAATGTGTCCTCGCCAAGTAATCCAGTCCCAAATTCAGATACTTCCCTGGATGTTATCCCAGAAAATATGGATACCACATCACAGCAACAAACTGGAGAAGCATCTACTGTTTCTGACGTTGATGTGGATCCTTTTGATGGACAGGATTATTCTATTACTGTAATAAGCCACTATAAGCCACGATTTTTTTTCTCACACTTTGAACCCTGCGGCTTATGCAATGTTGTGGCTTATATATAGACTGATTATTTGTTCATCAAGTGAAAGCTCATGCAGTCTGAGTGCAGAAAGTGTCTGTACAGTTAATATGAAGTTGCCATATGAGCTAGCACAGTTGTCAGCATTAAAACAGTTTATCGTCATGTGGTAAAATAAGTTAGGATCCTACATTAACATTAGTGAGTGGGATACATCTTAATAACCCATATGCATTAAATCCATTTGAGTGCATAAATGACAAGAAGAAAAGGCTCAAACTTCAGTAGTCAGACATCCTCATACCAAATCGACACAACTAGCCTCGCCTCTGTGAGAGCCTTAAATCTGCTGAACTCCGACAAGACATTGACATGATACAAGACAGGACGGTGACTCTTTCTGCAGGAGACATGTGCAGTAGAGTGTGAAGTAATGTAGTTTTATAATCTCTCTATAGATTTTTACAGGCTAAGGCCTCAAGTTTGCAGTTCAACTTTATTTTCAGACTTTCAGACTTCCTTAGGCTGCAGACTGGCCATTTTAATGCCATGTTATAGGCAGGTTCTGAGAAAACATGTCAAACAAATTTAATTTCTTTGTATAAAATCTTTCAGTGTAAATATCTTAAGTTACACAGTAACACAGTGGACATGTGCAGCTTATAGACAAGTGCAGCCTATATATGAACTTTTAAAATATATTTTTATATTCAGGTGCGCTTAGTAGTCTGGAAATTATGGTCATTTTCTGGATGTGTTTAAATCATTAAATACCCAGATTAATAGAGTAGAACCAGATGAGACCCTTTTTAACGTCAACTGAGAAAACAGAAGGTGTGTGTTGTTGGAATTCAGATGCTTGCAACAAAAAGTCAATGCTAGTCAACTTAAGAGAAACTAGCAATGACTGGTTTGAATGGTTAGAGCTAGAGGATTTGCTATTTCTAGGGAATGAGGAGAATACTCCAAATTCATTAGATACAGATTCCATCTCTAACTTAACTTCCCCTGCAGAGTTATAATGGGATGGAACCATTTATCATGTTAAGCCAGGGTGGATAGACAGCCCTTCCATTGAAGCATGCCCTTTCATGATTGCATGGGGTTGCAAGAGCCCCTTATCGTTGCTGGCAATTTTAATTATTATTATTATTTATTTTTGGGGCATTTTTGTTTGTACAACATGCATCACTGAAATAGCCAATATACCGTCATTGTGAATATTGGTTTACCAAAACCAGGCCTGACAGAAGTGTTGTATACTGGTCCTACCTTGGCAAAAGCCAATGCTAATAATACTATATTACATCTGCGTGGACTGGACAGAAGTTTTTAGTTGAAAAAACAAAACTTGAGTTGACAAAATATTTTTTATTCTTTTGCTATCAATACTATATTAAATTATTAACTTCTGCTACTTAAAGGTGTGCTATGTAACTTTTCTGAAGGGTATCTGCCACCTGTGTTATGTTTATGTTATTGCTTTGCTTGGGGAAAAAAAAAAAAATAATACAAAAAACAAAAACAACACAGTGTGGGTGTGTCCACCTTTGCACAAATCTGATCCCCCAGAAACATTACACAGTGCACCTTTAACAGTTCAGATATTTTGCCTAAGTAGCTTGTTTTTCACCTTGAGCACTGTCACAGTATTCTTTTTAAGATCTTTTTAGACTCCCCAGCCATTCATGTGTCAATTCTCATTCAGATCTTCACCCACTTTACAAAATGAGCTCTATTTTGAGTCAGGGTGTGTACAAAGAAGGGCGTCTCACAAACAATCTCCTTGAGTTGTCTGATTGGGCCCTCGAATCAATGTGTCTGTGGGCTGATAATGGCAGAAGTAAACAGCACACATCATGAGCGTTCACACATTTCTTCATCTGCAGTCCCATACAGAAAGCCTCTCTCTTCTATAACTATGATTGGACCCAAGCCATGCCCTCCCTGGTTGTCCTCAATGTCTCTGCAGAAATGGAGGAAAAGTCTAGGCTATAGCACTTTTGAGTTGCTCATGGCCCCAGTTCTCCAATTATAACTCCACAATTTTACTCCAATAACCTGGTGAGCTACAGACCGAGTCACAGTTCCTTTTACTGCAAAATCACACAGGTTTGAAGGCTCAGATTCTGGCTCTGTTTGATGAGGAAATATTCATGTTTTATTAATGCATAATACGTAAGAGGTCCAATGTAAAAAACTATATGTATCCAGAAAAATAAAACTGAATTCTGTCAACTGTACAAAGGTTTTTAAAGGTGCATTGTGTCCGTCAAATGCTTTTCTTTATGGAGAGGTTATTGCTTTGTCTGGAATGTTTCCCAACCTTTCTATCTTCATGGAGACCAAACCAGACCAAGGTAAAGGTCAGATCTGTGGAGAGGCAGCCCCACTCACAGTCAGAATGCCTGTTTTTCTAGTTATTAGAACTGAGTCCTTGAGTGAATGCCACTGAGGGATTATACAAACATCTTTTTTTGCTACAGCATACTACAAATTTACATATTTTTAAAAAAAGCTTTTGTCAGTGGGAGGATCACACATTTCACTCTTTCTAATCCAGTTCAATCCAACTTTATTTCTAATGCACTTTAAAAACAACAGTTGACCAAAGTGCAGTACACAACAATAATTATAAAAGGCAATATAATAGACACAGATAGCAATAACGTAGGCACCTAGAAATACACTAGACACTAAAAAGGTCAACATTAATCACAGTGAAATGCTAAAGTAAGCAGGTCGGTTTTAAGAGCTGATTTAACCACCTTTTTCACACCATTATTGGTCACCTCTGGGACAACATGGTATTTTTAACAACTTTGTTCTGCAAAATGGCATTTAATTGATCTCTGTGGAAACAAGCAGGCGACACTACCAGCTCAGGTCACAAATCAGATCTATGGAAAAGTGACCCCCTCACTGTTAGAAGGCATGTTTTTCATTTTCTAAGTAATTCAAACAACTGTAATTTAACAGATGCAATGTATGTAGACTTAATGTCATACTATGAAATATTACAGCAATAACATCTGGAGACAAGAAGGTGACAGAATCCCCATCAAGAAAGTTACGCAGTGCACCTTTCATAAAATTAGAGTCATCACTTTTGATAAGTCCCGCTTATTAATGTAAACTTATGTAGCTTGCATTTAAAAACATTCGTAGAACTAAATATTTTTAAAAAGACAGGTCAGTTGTAGACAGTTCAGAGTGGGTGGGGTTTTGTCAGAGAATTGTGCGTCAAGTGTTTTCAGTCGTCTAAAAACAAGAAAATGGAATTCAATTTTCCTCTCAGCGAGGTATAGTCATGCTCAAAATCCATGAACAAGGACCCCCCCCCAACTGCTGTATTCTTATTGTTCTCCACGTCTATTGTAGTCTCGCCAACAACACTGCGTCTTCCAAGACAAAACAGTAGCATACTTAAAGCAATTACTACCTTTTTCGTATTCACGTTTTTATCCATAATTTTCGGCTGCCCTTCAAGAGATTTCTGAGGGAGGTATGGGAGTGCAGTCTGAAAGCCCTCTTCGCTTGTATCTCTGGGTCGATATCGCTACTATTTCCACATAATAGTGCGAGGAGGCTTGCTTTGAGGCCTCTGCTGGTTCAAAAGTTCCATCCTGTGGGACAGTCTTCTACCTGCTCAAAGCAATCTATCCTCCGCATTGATTACTGACAATTGAGAAAGTGGAGGGGTAAGAGAGCAAGAAAAGCAAGCATCGTATTAACAAAAGATATTGACTCGGGGGTAGTTGATATACACATCACAACAAGTTACTGAAGGTGATTGAAGATAATGCAACAATAATGCAATTCATTCACAGCAGGGGTGTTAGTTAGCTGGATTCTAATCCGATTAAAGGTGCAAGGTAAAACTGCAAAAGTAGGAAGTTCTTAAATCTATCTTAACTTTGTAGCTCTCACAAACTCTTTGATTTATAAGGAAAATTGGTGTTGCTGAAGTTTTCAGATGACGATGTGAAGCAGGCACCAAAGCCAGTCCAGTCTCAGTATGTTTCTTTTTCTTCCAGGTTTGTTATGAATAAAAATCCTTAAAAGTATTAAGTATTAAAAGTGTGTAACTTTCTGGAGCACGTCACTTGTATGTTTCTATAGAAATAAAAAGTTTTAACTAAATTATTAAGGCCCATCTCAAGGCCAAATAAGAGTCTGGTTTGTAGAGATGCAAATACTGACAGCAAGGACGCATGTGACGCATAAAAACACAACTGACAAATAAACAGAAAAAAAAAGTTTTTATGTTAGTATTTTTTAGCTAGAAATTTGCCTTGTCTTGGCTGTGTGCAATATTTGTTCAAATAATTGAGCAAACTTTACTTCCCCTAGTACAGAGATATTGTAAAAGCAGCTCTTGGGGTCAAAATGAGCATCTAATTAGAGAGGTTTTCATTGTACTGCTGCTGTGTTGTTGTTATCATTACCGTGATGACAAAATACTGCTTTGGAGTCTGAAAGTTGTGAAACGTGCTTAGACACTCTTTGTGGTCAATAATTATGATGATAGGATGTGTTATAAAAGTGAGGAATAATGGTGGACCTCTGCAAACCATTTCAAATGAACCAGTTCTGTTACAGTTTGTAAGACAATCACAATCAGGAACATCATAGATGCAGACAACACATAACACTCAGATTTTCCCCCAAAATGCTGCTTTGACACTACACTCTCTGGAGGAAAAACAAGAATTACTTATTTACAATAATAAAATCAAGTATCCAACGGGGAGTAAAGGATATTTCATGAAAAATTTTGGTCTTAAACTTTCAGTGCCTCTGTGACCACAAAGCAGTGCCTGGGGACTCTGCAGTCGTGTGTGTCTTGGTCTGAAGTACCAAGCGTGAAGAATAACGTACTGTGTCAAACTCCAAGAAAGAAAAACTCCACAAACCCAGGACCTTTGTGCAGTGAGACGAGAGGGCTGCCCACTTCTTCCATTCAGTCTGGGCTGAGAAAGAGACATATAAAATCATTCAGTTCCTATGGGGCGTGTATAGGCCTATGTCTCCAGTCACAGCAGAGGACAATGGGAAGACATTTGGAGTAAAAGAGAACCTGTGGCAACAGCAAATATATTTAAGGTGTATAGTATAACTTTTTCTCTTGGAAATGTTATTTCACTTATTTATATCTACGGAGACAACAATAGGTTCAAGTTAGATGTGAAATCTGTGGAGAGGCGAGCCCATTCACAATAAGAATGCAAATTTTGAAGTCAATATAAATCCATGTTATTGAGTAAGTGGAAAATGGATATGTTTAATGCCTCCACAAGAAAAGTTACACAGTGCACCTTTAAATTGTAAACTAAAATGTTGATAAATTGTCATAAATGGTCTCATATAAAGACTTTGCCTTTAGGCACACCACGCACCCATCAGCTGTCCTTTTGGATTTTTTTTAAACATACCTTTTTAAACCTGTCTATTCATTGTAATTTTCATTATAGTGTGTCTCTTTGTGTGTTTGTTGTTTTTAATTGCTTTTATTGTAAGATGGCCTTGGGTGTCAGGAAAGGTGCCATCAAATAAAATGAGTCATTATCATTATTGTAATTATAAAAGTTTTCAGAATTCACACTGAATCATTTCAGAAAAGGGCTAACTACCGATAACGAGAGGTGCAAGAAACAATACAGACTTAATTTATTTGAATGGCTTTAACAGGCCCATATTACACTATGCTATATTGTTGTTTCCTCACCACAAACATTGGAGTTGTGTTTTGTTTCAGTCACGCATGTTTAACACACAAAACCTGTATATTTAGTCCGAGTTCTCTCAAGCTGAAAACACTCCACTGTGTTTTTAACTTCACACCTTCACAAGAAAAACAAAACAAAACAAAAATATTTCACCCCTGGAATTGTCAGTCTCTACTAAATTAAAAGTAAAAGTGATATGTAAAAAACCAACAAAAAACCCACTTCATGACATCACAAAACCAGTAATAAAGCATTACTGAAACATATGTGAATGAAACAAGACAAAACTTTGGATATGTTTTTGAGCCGGTAACAACATTATTAACAACAGACAGTTCTGGACCTTTAATATTTAGCAGTGGTTTGGTCCTTTTGGTTTGATGCTTGTTTAATTCTGATGTAGCTGGTTCTGTCCTGTTCTAGTCATGGTTTAGTCTTTGTCTACTTTAGTCCCAGTTCTGATGCATTAATGCACTGGAAAAACAAAACGTTAAATTAAGTTTAAACAAATCTGATATTTTCAAAGGATAGACACATTTGACAAACTAAATAAAGTCTGAAGGAGCAGTGCAAAAAACAAAAATGTTGAAATCATTTAACAATGTTCAAGTTTTAACAACTTTTGTAAACTTACTTACAGTGGGAAGAGTACTGAAAACCTTTACTCAAGTCAGAGTACTGTTAAATAAAAATATAATACTCAAGTAGGAGTAAAAGTATGCTGCTAGAAAAGTACAATTTCTTTACAAAGTTACCCAAGAGTAAATGTAGCTGTTGAACTTATTTATTATATGATAAATTATTATCTGTAAAATAACACCAGAACGTACAAGAAGACTATTGGTTTATTATGTTTGCACCAGACACAACTGTCCCTCTAGTAAGCCCCGAGCAGTGGGGTTACAACGCTTAAATAGTTTCTGAGGTTGCATTTAGGTCAGTCTGACTTACCATTTGGCTTTCTAAGATCAGAAATGTAACACCTTTACATTAGCATCGGAGTCCAGGTCAGGATGATCAAACACTTAAAGGGACACTCCAGAATTTTTGACATAGGACCTAATTTCCTAGTGAACCAGAGTGTTTTAGATGTGTGGAGTCACTTTTTTAAATGTTCCATCCAGTCCTGGTATTTGCAGTGGTTGCTGGTGCGAGGCTAGCACATGTCAATGGGTTTTGTTAGCCTGCCTACAAAAAAAAGTCTTACCTACGCCACAAAGCACCCGAAGCAAATCTGCTAATACCACATATTGTCGATGTAAATGTCTGTGTCGATAGAATAATTTTAGAAGTAAAACCAACCTTGAAGGATTTATGTCTGAGCAGCAGTGGCGAGTTGTACTTCCTGATAGTGGCGGACTGATATCGCTGCTGAGAAAATAGTCTCTCAGCATCGAATCATGCGATGAAAGGTTGGTTTTACTTCTATCAACACGGACATTCACGTCTATAATCTGGCATAATAATAGATTAGATTAGCCTTGGGTGCTTTGTGGAGTGGGTAAGACTGTTTTAGCGGCAGGCTAACTATGCCCACTGACATGCGCTAGCCTAGCACCAGCGAACACTGCAAATATAAGGACTGGATGGGATATTTTAAAACAGTGACTCCACACGTCTACTCCACTCTGGCTCACTAGTAAATGAGACCCTATGTCCAAATTCTGGAGTGTCCTTTTAACATGTTGCAAGAACAACAACCAATACTCAAATTTCCACCACAGTAACGGAGTACAACTGGGAAAGAAAGATGAAAGATCCATGAAAGATCCTTAATACTCCTCAAACCAACAACAAATGCTACCCTCTTTACCCAAGCGTGACCACAGCGACACTCACAAAAACTCACTTCCAGCCACATCTCCCATCCATCCCGTACGACTTAATAACACACTTATGTAAAACAGTGTCCAAATCTGATCCACTGTCTGTGTGAATAGAGCTCCTCTTGTCAGATACCGAGATGAGAGGCTCCATTGGCCCTCATGGCTTTTTATGAACTGGCTAATCTAATCAGGCTTTATAAAGGTTTGAATATCAGGCATGCATATCTCCACCATACCCCCCTCTCTCTCCTCTTTTTGAGTTATGAGATCAGTGGAATATCGTCCTCCATCAACTGTCTAGAAATGGAATAAAAACAATTGTGCTTAGCGGCCCACATTAACATTCACACCGCATTCTTGTTACAGAGGAGCAGACTAAGGATTTAGACTTTTGGAGAGCGGAGGGGCCATTATGTGATTAAATTACCATTCATAATTTTGCTATCTGCTGCTTTTAGCCTGGATGCTTGCCTGGATAAACAGTCTCTTTCTCCAAATGAGACATGTGTGCTCTGTATTGTCCCATTAGTTATTCAAATAGCGTTTTTACACAATGATTTGGCTGTGAGGAGGGCGCTGATACGGCACTGCTACTAATGTTGATGCAGTTTACAGACATTACTTTAATGGGAGTCTGCATGCACTCTGTTGACAAGGGGGAAAAGAAGTCAGTGATCACACAAGGGCTTTAAGAAGGTTCTGAGTGTTTCTGAGTGAGTGAAATGTACACATTAACAACAATAAAACATACTACTATTACTTACAACACAACTTTTTATGATCCTACTTGAGAAAGATAAAAAAAAAAATAATAATACAACTACTGCAACTGCTATTTCAGCCACTGCCATTACTACTACCTAGATAAGTACTACTACTACTACTTCTTGTTCCTCTAGCCCAGTGAGATAAAATGCTATGCCTCAACTACTATTACTACTATTACTAGTACTGCTACTGCCTGTACAGCTACTACTTCAACCACTAGGACTACTGCTACCACTGATATTAGTATATTACTGCTACTATGATAATGACAACGCCGACTACTACTACTACTATTACTACTACTACTGCTACTTCTGCTACTACAACTACTACTGCCAGACTACTCCTACTGTAACTATCAACAATCCGACTACTACACTATGACTTCTACTACTGCTATTTTACTATTAATACCTAAACTTTATTTGCTACAACCCTACTAAAGGCTACTAGCTAAATCCAGGACTGCACCGATAGTCATTGAAATTACTTGCGACTTTCATTCAAATACTTTTTTGTCATTTAATAACAGTATTTTTGGAAATAAACAGTGGCGACCACTGAATGAAGAAACAAAATATCCCCATTGATTGTGAATAAACATCAGCACCTGTGTAATTTGAGTTTTTATGACAATATTTTGAACCCGTTTTTTTTTTTTCAGGTCACCCACTGTCAGTCAAAATGATCCTTTTTTCTCCACATATTTTCTAAACTGTTGAAGACCTTTGCAAGAGTTCAACCATCAATGAATCTGAACTCCCTCCTCTCTCAGCAGCTCCTGTCTGTGGATTTCTGCCATTCGTCAGTCTACAGTCCCACTCGAATCGCTCCAATAGTGTCTTATTTTTCAGCTATAAATCAAATAGTTTATGTGTTTTCCGTAATCCTCTGCAGGCAGCAGTCACAGTGCAAACAGAAGAGCACCACATTACTGACACTGTGGTGGAGTCTATAGAGCTGTCTGAGAGACTTCATGTCCAGCAACCTTTCTGTTTTCAAACTTATATTTAAAGTAACAATGCAAAACTTTCTGGAGGTGCACCATCATCTACAGGATTCCATGGAAACAGAAACTTAAAACTGTACTATGGAACTTTCCCCAAGGTAAGGTTTATGCAGTACTGTAGAAGATGACCACATTTTTCGGACTATAAGGTATTTTCTCAAAAATCAACAGTGCGCCTTATAATCCAGTGCGCCTTATGTATGACCTTTGGTTGTGTTTACTAACCTCTAACCGATTTTATGTTGTCCACATTACGGCTAATAACGTATTACTCCGCGAGTCAGGAGGAGTAATATGTTGGCCACATATAGGGCGACTGTGCAACATACCGGTAGTTCTGCCGTGTGCTGTACAAGGACCCAAAATGCCACAATTACGATGCAGATTTCAGGTTTTGTATTTTTGGGTTAAAACTGAACAATGTTGAGAGGATCCGGGCATGTTTGATGCTGAAATCACCCAACTGTTAAACTTGTATTTTTGTGTTAGCTACAACTGAGAGTTATTGTAAATTACCTGAATAAAGTTTGATCTATCCGACACGTGTTTTGTTTCTCTTATTGCTCCTTATAATCCGATGCTCCTTATGTGTGGACAATGACAGCAACTGACATATTATTTGATACTGCGCCTTATAATCCGGTGCTCTTTATAGCCTGAAAAATACGGTACAGCCAAACAAACGTTTCGATGTAGACAAAACAGAAAGCAGAATGCAAGTCAAAGCTAAATCAGAGAAAACAAATCAGATACAAAGCTGATCTTGGTGAAGGATATCTAAAGCATGTCCTAAAGTAGAATGGTATGGAACTCTTAAAGGTCCTACACAAAATTGTTAGTGTGTCTACATCTCCAAAATACTCTGTTCCAGTTTGTTATGGCTTGTGGCAGTAGTTTTCAAGTGAACAGCTTTATCTTTAACTTTAGGTCAGTCGAGTTGGGCAATTCCAGGGCTGTGAAGTGTTGTGGAGCACTTCCTGTCACAAGGTGGCATTTGTGTTTCTGTTTGTCCTAAATATGCAGTTTTTTTTGTGTGCTGTTGCATGTGGCTGAAACAAAACACAATTTAGAAGAGGAAACAACATTATAATATAGATCAGAAAATAGGACAATATGGGCTTTTAAAGGTACATTTATTGATTTTTTAAGACAATATTTGAAGTGGACACATTTATTTACTAATCTGACCCATGGTGTATTGAGCCAGTCTTTTATTTAATCATTTTAGTTTTGTTTCTCTCCAATTTAGAAAAGAATATCTGTGGTTTGAAATGTGTTTGTTTGCCAATCTCGTATTTGATTTACCTGCCTACCTGCTGCTCATTTAATTTCCTATGGGATTACAAAGTTTATCACATTGTTTCATACAAATAGAGTAGACTAGTGTTGTCCAAACTTTTTTCATCAAGCGGTGCAAAATGAAAAGCTGGAATTAGACCTGTCACAATTACAAATTCTAAAGTCTGATTGCTTAAAGGTGCATTGTGTAACTTTTCTAGTGGAGTTTCTGTCAAATGCTTTTCTCTTTGAAGATGCCATTGCTTTCGCTGTAATGTTTCACAGTATGGCGTTACACTTTTCTATCTTCAGACCAAGTTACAGGTCAGATCTGTGTAGAGGCGACCCCGCTCACAGCCAGAATTCCTGTTTCTCCAGGTATTTTTGAGCTATAAAACCACCTGTAACTGAATAAATGTAATGTGAACTGTTTAAAGTCATTATGTGGAGCAAGCAGGTGACCCTCATGCAAAAAGTTTCATATGTATTTCCTTTATGTAAATGTACATGATTCATATTGAAACACATTTATGCCACTGACACAATAACCCAAGAGCAGATTTAAACCACAAAACCAATTCTACAATACTGCTAAAATACCATGAGCTGCAATAAATAAATATCAGAATGAAGCGCTTTAGTAGTTAGTTTGCTTCTGTAATGAGTCATGAAAGTATAATTGAATATATATACACGGAAATATAACTAATAAAGTAAAAAGTACACACAATAAACACAGACCCCCAAAATATATGCTTGTGTAGTAATTATCATGACAGGCCTGGCTGGAATAATGGTCACTGAAATTATTACATTTAGCTGAGATTTGACTGTTCCTGCACCACATGTTTATTCAGGCTTGATATTGGCTTTCCACCAAACTGTTCGTTATTGATGGTGGTTACTAAAATTAATTTGGCATTTGGCCCCCGGTGGGACTAGGCCTGTGTTCAATTTGAGATATCAATTAATATAAAACAATTGTAGCCAAGCTAAACAAACACAGACATTTCACATCAAATTAATGAAGTAAATAAACCAGTCAGTGTAGTAATAAATAAAAATGAGTTGGATTTAAACAAAGCCCTTCCTGTTGCATTTTTCATTCATTCCACACTCGGTGGTCGTAAATTACTATTGTAGCCACAGCTGCCCTGGGACATACTAGGCAATGGGGTGAAGTATCTTGCCTCAGGACACAAAACAGTTTGCACTAAAGTCATCCAAGTAGTAAACAGGCCCGGCCTTGCTTAGCTTCCAAGACATGACAAGATTGGCTTTGACTAAGAGGCATGACCATAACTGATCCAACAGTGGAGGGAAATTAATATATTGTGCTTAAATACTGCTTTTAATACTGTTTCCTTATCACAAACATACCGGAAGTTGTGTTTTTTTTTGTTTGTTTGGAGCCTTGGAGCCAAATTACTGACTGTTGTGGATGTCCAACTGCAATTTCTACGGTTAAAAAGGTTCAAATTTGATAATAATTCATTACATACCTGTAGCTCCTCTGACCTCCATGGAACCAAATCATTTTTTCAGAAATAATTTGTTATTCTGCATGTTTTTGTACTTAAACTGTTAAAATGTCATGTGGTGCAATCTTCTGCCCTTAACTGCATTTTTAAAAATTATTCTTAAATCAAAAATTACTCTTCTTTCTTTTTTGGCATGAAGTGTTTTATAGTTCCGCATGAAATCTCTGCTTTCTTGAACAGATATTTCCCCCCGTAATATTCAAACAAATATTTTTTCAAATATCATGTTTTCATGTTTTCAAATATCAGTATCATGTTCATATGACTCAGAACTTAGATTAACATCCCAACCGTGTTTTAGAAAATAAAACTATTTTACGGTTTTAAGGTTATTGTCAGTCGCACGTGACATTTTTTAAGTTCGTAGCCAATTCATGTACATAAAAAAACACAAAAAAATGCTTAATATAAATGTAAAAAATAAATAAATAAAAATTTGCCTGTTGAAAATCCTTATATGTCATTGATAAACAAAAAATAAACATGTACAGTAGCATCTCCCATTTCCATAACTACCTATGACCTCTGTTTGAATCCTCTCATCATATTACATGTTGTTTTGCCTTTTTTGACTCTACCTTGTTTACGCCACCTTTCGCAACACCTCCAAATTTCACATTCCGCTACCGCCACATCCGCTGCTGCCTGAGGACTAGTTATCACTTTGAAGATGCAAATTATTAATCAGCTCCGATCCAAGGTCAGGGTGTCGTACCGTTTACATTTAACCAGACCCACGCGGAACAAATCAATCCTGACTTTTTCTCAGCTCTCCGCATGTAATCAGGTACAGCAGATGGGCGCATTACTGTTGGATTGACTCTTGGGCATGAGACGTGGCATATTCACTGGTCTATTGAATGCGTTCGGCAAATGGGATAGAAAGATATAGAACAGTGGATGAATAGCCAAAGCCCCCCACAGAAATGGAGCCAGGCACCAGATGAAGATAACCAAATCAGATTAGCTTGGATTGTCAGCTCCCTCCATAGACAGGATATTTCGGTCTTTTCTATCATAGCGCCGTAGATATTCCCCCATTGCTACAGAAATGCTGTGATGGAGCCAGGTGTGAACAATGAAATATTGCACAAAACGCGTTCACTTTTGTCAGAAATACTAAGAGGCCGAGGAAAGTTGGAAGTGAGTTTCATTCAAATTGATGGCATGCCAGATGTTAGATTATATGGTGAGAAGGAGAGCAACGGAGGGGTTTATGGACTAAAGAAAGGTTGAGGAATTGTGCGAAATGTTCAGAAAAGCGTGAAAATACGATCAGTGATGTATTAGAGAAGAAAAGTAAGTCAAATGTTATTGTGTAATCTCGCTGCTCTCTAACCCCGATAAAGGAATTTTGGCACAAGAAATACATATATAATTTGTTTACTCCCATTTGTTGATTAGTAGTAACAACAATAAGCAGAATTTTTAAGCAGGATGCCCTTCCTGTTGCCAACAGAGACACAGTGACTGCAGAAGACCTAATGGAAGAGAACTTGCCAAGTCCAGGAGGATATTATCTTGTGTATTTTTTATTTTATTTTTTAACAGAGGTCAGTCAGGTTGCTGCTCTCTTTCTTGCATCTCGAGCCAGACTTAAACATGGTCATTCAATCAGATTTGTTTTTGTTTCAGCAGCACATGTGAAACAGTGGAGCTCATTGGTCACATGCCATTTTGAACAAAATTAAATATCCCATACCACAACAGACATTTACAGACTTTAGCTCTTTGTGCACTGATTCTGCAGAAATCCCGGTATGGTAGTCGGTGTCGACCATGTCTTTAGCCTATATCTTGCTAACTAATGTGCCGAAATGATCAACTATCACCAGAGGTGGGTAGAGTAGCCAAAAAATTTACTCAAGTAAGAGTACAGTTACTTATAAAGAAAATTACTCAAGTAAAAGTAACAAGTAAACCTAAAAAAAATTACTCAAGTAAGAGTAAAAAAGTACTTATTAAAAAAACTACTCAAGTACTGAGTAACTGTTGAAATGTAAAATCATTTACTTCGTTTTATTCAGACAATAAATCGGGCAATTTCTGTATTCAAAATCAAAATAAATATTGTTAAAAGCAAATTACATCCTTTAAATAACTCAACAACTTAAATAACTTAAACAACTTAAATAAAAAAATAAAAAACATACACCATGTAGTGTGCAAATGCAAAAACCTTGTAAACCGTTTCAAGTCCAACACACTTTTAACCTCCAAACAGTAGTTTTTGTAGCTGAAATGTCCGTGTGCTTTGGTGAGCAAAGCAGAAGCGCATTAGAAAACTGTTCCTTTGCGTTTTTTCCAAAGCAAAGACGGTTTTAATGTGAGGCCGCGGATGTTCCCCGACATCGCCGTCTTCTGTCGTGTCCTCTTCTTCAAAGCAGATATTTGCTGTTGCCATTTTCAAGTATTCCCCAGTTTTTACCGCAGCTCGACAAAGTTTGTTGGAAAATGTTTTGCTTTTTGCTGATAGGACAGGTGGAGTCATGTGACTATTTTACTACATTTGATTGGCCAAACGGGGTCACATGTTAATCTACGAAGAGAAGTATTTTGATTTATGCAAAAAACAAATGTTGATAAAAGGAACGGGAACGCGTCAACTTCTTCCAAAAGTAGCGGAGTAAGAGTAGCGTTATTTGGCCAAAAAATTACTCAAGTACAAGTAAAAAGTACCAACAATTATAAATACTCATAGAAGTACATTTTACTCAAAAAGTTACTCAAGTAAATGTAACGGAGTAAATGTAGCGCATTACTACCCACCTCTGACTATCACGCAACACCAACGCCTTCACTTCACTTATGTACTGAATTATACTATTTATACTGAATTCTTCCTCGAGGTTATGTAGTCTGGTACTAGACCAATTTTAAAGCAATAACGGCTTTGAGGTTAGCAAGTCATACAAACGAAAACATAAACGGCTAAAGTTCGAACGTGGAGTCATATCCGAGATCTGAGTCGAAAGGATAAACAAACACAGGGTTACTCCTCTGTGATTTTTTTTTCTTATTTCTCCTCATAAGCATCTGTATTTGTTTTGATATGAATGGACCATGTGTGTTACTGACTGGTTAATCCATCTGTCAATCACACCCCTCTGAACTCAGGGAAATCCACCAGTGACCAAACTCAGATCTTTGTAAAGTATTGACGAAGTGTGTACTCTGGATCCCAAGCAACAAGAAAACAGAACCTCCACCAATATCTGCAATGTAGTGTAAAAAAAAAAGGAAAATGGTATCACTTGTACAAATACACCAGTTACTGCCTTCATAGATTTTTTTTAATGACCCAATTAATCAGCAACTACAGCTGTTTATCATTTTGAACATTTGATCTTCTTTGCCAGTACAATTTCTCTGCTTTGTTTTTTCAGTCCAGTTGTAATTCTGCTCTAACCGAACCAAAAGGAAAAAAAAAAAAAGAGAAGCTTTTCATGTGTTGCTGATTTCTAATTTAACTTATTAAGAGCCCATTCTGAGCTAACAACTTCCCCTATAGAAATACAGTATGTTATGGTGCTGACCAGGTGACCTCAGTTGACCAGTAAACTAAGCCATTTTAAAGCACAAACTCCCGGCGAGAGGATGTGACCTGCTGAGAAGGTTAATCTCAAAACACAACGGGGGGGGGGAACTGGATAACAGAACAATCGGAACATGCATGGGACATTTTGATCACAATCTTTCGCAAAAATAAAAAGCGATCTGCACTGAGGAAAGGGAAATTTAACTCAAATGCATAGGAAAAATCAAGTACAAGGCCTTTAAGAGGATGTTCCAGTGACTCTTCAACAGATCGTCTCAACTTGTAAGACAAACGAGAGAGTCTCTTTCTACCACAACAACCAACACAACATGGAAATATGAGTCCACGAAAAATATAACGCTAAGAATAAAAAGGTCCTATATGAGCAAAATTTACTCTTGTGATCTTTTAACCTTGTTATAATGTTGTTAAATCATCAAAAAACATACCATTTGTTCAGTAGAGACAAGGAGACTTAGCAATTCCAAGGCTAAAATATGCAGAATATGTGTGTTAAATGTGTTTGAATGAAAGAAAACACAACTCCAGGTATGTTTGTGATAATGTAATAACGGCCAATAATGTAAAAACTGCCTATAACATAATATTTTTTTTTCTGTAATAAAGCCAATAATGTAATAACTTGTCAATAATGTAATAAAATGTCTGAACCAATAACGTAATAACCTGTTACCAATAATGTAGCAAGTTATTACATTATTGATTAGTTATTACATTATTGGCTTCTTTAAAAAATCCTGCCAATAATGTAATAATTTCTTAATATAATTTATGTAAGAAATAACTGTGAATTTATCATAAAATCACCCTGATATATCACCAGACATTAAGGAATCATGATCATTTCAAATACTTCACTGACCACAGTAATCCAGCCTTTTCCATACAAATTGCATCAGCCAGTGCCTCTTAGACAGGAGGAGGGCTTTATACCAGATGCCCTCCCTGTTACTGCGTTTTGAAGAAAAAAAGCAGCACATGGTGAGTTTGTTTCTGCAGGTTTGAATTATTTTACTTTAAAACCTTTTAAGGACATTTGACATTGCATGTTAAAAAAAATAAAACTTTTCATG
>KN497578.1:4508-36770 GCA_000787155.1 Scartelaos histophorus | reverse complement strand
GCAGGATTTGATCAAATTTCATCAACTCGAAAAAGTGATGTTCAACTTCTGAGAAAATTATGTGCAGAGGGGATCAAAATAAGTTTCAGTATTCATAATTTTATTATAACCGCTTTCCATATTTTTTTACACTAATTCTGCAACTTTTTTTCATTGATGTAGAGGGGGAAAAAACTGTCCTTTTAACAGTAACAACAATAGTAACACTCTATTCCAAAGTAGTTTTAAATCTTTGATTAAGTGATATAGAAGTAATTATTACATTAGTGGTTGCAGTTATTATATTTTCAAGTTTTTACAAATTAAACAAGCCAATAATGTAATAACTAACCAATAATGTAATAACTTGCAACATTATTGGTAACAGGTTATTACATTATTGGTTCAGAGATTTTATTATATTACTGGCAAGTTATTACATTATTGGCTTTATTACAGAAAAATGATTACGTTATAGGCAGTTATTACATTATTGGTCGTTATTACATTATGAGCTGCTACACAATGTGGAAACATTATAACATGGATTAGAAAATAGCAAAAACATTTTATAGGGTTTTAAAAAAGTCAAATGTCAACGATTTTTCCCCAAATTCATGACATTTTCTTTAATTCAAACTGAAGCTTTTCTTGAACCCTTTGGAGTACAAACATACTGCTGGGCTCTTTGTGAAGCTGAGACTCTGTACTTGTGGGCTCTGTTTTCTGATTGATTATACAAGGAGGAGTAAAACTGATGGGAGGTATGGGCTAAGATTGAGCATTTGTTGGATATTGACAATTCCCATGTCAAAGCTGAAGCAAATATCACTGAAAATTTGCTACTTGATTTGAACTCTTGAATCCAAAAACTACAGAGACGACTACTAAAACTACTTCTAAAACATTTCCTACATTGGACAACTTCTTTACAAATGAGGGATTACACAGTTTCATTTGTGGGTTGCTGTACAAACTGATCCTGATAGTTAATTTGACTGATCGTGACTAATTTGGACTGATTTTGGTTAATTTTGGCTGATTTTTACTCATTTTGAAAAGAGCAAGGTCAGAACCTTCTAACTGTTTACATGTCCACAAGTTAAATAGTTTCATTTTCTCAGATGGGAGACAAGAGGGAATAAATGCAGACAAATTCAAATGTCCTGCCCGAAGGAGGTTAGAATTTTAATCAGTTTCATTTCACTCAAACACATTTTTGCAAAGTCTGAACTCTATGCTTTTTTTCTGCCCATATGGGTAAGCTGTAGACCTCTTGTTTAAAAAAGCCCATGTTTATCACTGACGGCTCAAAACAGTTGAATCCTGACTTGATTGGGAATTTGATTAGTTGCACAGAAATACCCACTTTACTGAGAACATTTCTTGACTTCAATACTTTGACATATTTCAGGACTAGGGTTCAATTTGTTCTGTTCTAATACCAATACTTTGGCTTTAAATAACTGCTAATGGCTCAGATCAAACAATACTAGGGCAAATACTAAATAAAGTAAAACAAAACAAAACAAAAAACTAAACTACAGAACAACTTAGAAAAATATTATAAGGTGCCATCATTGTCCACACTGTAAAAACTAAAATACAGCCAAGTTAAGATTACTTGAATTTTAAAAAAACTTTATCATAATTTGAGTAAATTTCACTTGACAAGTAATATGATCTGCCAATGGAACAAGTCAGTACTTAAAATATGAAAATACATCTTGCAACACTTAAGATAAGAAACACAACAACTCAACTCAAACGTTGCTTGAATTTAGAAATACACATTTATTTTACTGGTAGATAATTTTACTTGTCAAGTTGAATTTACTTAAATAAAGAAAAATGCTCTTGATTAAATTAATTTTAAGTTACCTAAATATTGTTTTCTGCAGTGCAATAAATCACAAATTTGTACCAAAATATAAGACATGGACTGAACAAATATCGACTGAACACCTCCCTCAGAATAACCTCTTAAATGTATCAAACTGTACATTTAGATTCACAAGAAACTTTTCAAATATTTGATTGAACTTTGCAACCTGCTGCGGCGCGGACCTGATTTGAGTTCATCACAGCCTTTCTGGAAGAATTTCTTTTGCTCATTTTAAAAGTCAAAGTGTTCTTTTTCCATTTGCGCTTCGTGAAATGTCAATGCTCTGTTTAGGCCAAACTATAAGAACACCAAGAGTCAAGGTACCTCCCCCAAAAATGAGCTATCGACTGTTTGAAAAGGTCCAGTCAGCATTTATGTCCACCCAGATCAGACAGAAGTGAAAAAGTACAAAAGATTAAAAACCAACTTGTGCTGACTCCACCGGATTTGACTCGATTCCCAATAGAAACTAAAGACAGGATAGGGGCTGGTTTTATTAGTTGCTCGCCCTCAAGGGATTTCTACTAGAAGAGGTTGACAGTTCATCAGATATTATTTTAAAACTTTGTGTTTTAGCTGAAAACACTAAGTTTTTTGTGTTTTAGTCACACACAGATGTCTTTATTGCACATAAACACATACAATAGGTCAGGAGAAGGAGGTTCTGCTGTCTCCATAGAAATATTGTTCCTTTGTCTATGATATAATGTTCAAAGAGAGTTTCAGAAGCTTGACCTCTGATGGAACAACTGCAGTGCTGATTTATTCT
This sequence comes from Scartelaos histophorus, assembly GCA_000787155.1. Classification (NCBI taxonomy): domain Eukaryota; kingdom Metazoa; phylum Chordata; class Actinopteri; order Gobiiformes; family Gobiidae; genus Scartelaos; species Scartelaos histophorus. The sequence goes on along the minus strand of KN497578.1, from coordinate 34,137 downwards.
TAATTACAAAAATGTTGCATGTGATGTCCCATTTATTTATGTTACAATTTAATGTTTTGATACTCAAGACTATACTCCTATAAGAAAGCAGGATGAGTCTCGCACAAGTCTTTCATTGGGTTGCCAGTTTCAATGCTGAAATCCTGAGAAATCCAGTTGGCTGAAAAAACTAAAAGGACTCTCTTATCTGAATCCTTCTAAAACCCCAGGATCTGCAGCCAATCATCAATCGAACTGAGTTCAGTTGTGACCTCTTTAAAAAGCCTAGGCTACATACTGTTCCTTTAACTATCTATAACCACTCATGTGGCACCTCCAAAAGGTTACACTGTTTTACTTTAACCATAGCAACTGTATCTTTTCATAGAATACAAGGTTAAAAGAGGTAAATGCATCATTGGTTGAATGGTTTGTTGCTCTAATTAAGCTCATTTTAATTGCTGAAAGGCTCTTTGGTAACGTCGAGCTAAATATGCCTAAGTGCTTCTTTTCCCCATCCATCCATGTTCTAACTTAGTATTACATCCATTCACACAGTGAGCAGGAACTACATGAGCACAGTAGGGTGAGCGAGGGAAGGCGTCGAGCTGCATTAAAAAAGTGACCTTTATTACTCATATGATGGGCAGACAGCATGCTCTAAAAGGTCTATTTTTTCACACCGAGTCTGTGGTGAACGCAAATTGTGAGAGTAGTGCCCTCTACTGGCAGCTATTATGTACTGCGATGCATTGATGGCAGGCTGAGTGAGATATTTGTCCACTGTGAGTTTAGAACTAAGGGAATACAACCAAGTATACAGTAAGAAGTGGCAAATTAATAATAGTTTGGATTATTTCAAAATGATAAGACGTAAGAAATGGTCAGCGTTGAATTATGTCCATAAAATATAGTCATCTTCTAACAAGCAAGTAAAAATTGGCCTATTTTGTGCTAAAATGAATACACAATAAGTAAGTCCTTTTGACAAAAACAGGGCTAATTAAGATGTATATTTTAATAAGCATAAGTAGTGGCTTTAAAACAAGTGTTTGAATGTTACAGCATTGTATATGTGCGTAAAAGACCTGTGTGTAAAATGTTGCGTTTTTATTAGGACATTTATTAGCCTATTATAATTGTACAAGTTATATTTTGTCTTCTAGGCGCTGGAGAATCTTCAAGAAAAGACACTCTCACAGACACTAAACAAAGAAATCCAGCTAGAATTGAGTAGGCGGTACATCTCAGCCCACTCCAGTAAAGAAACTATTTTATTGGTCATTGCGCAAAGCTCCACGTCGTCCATTGGCGCGTCTCGCTGCCAGACAAAAACTTCTTGGCAGAGCTCCGCTGCGTCGGGATCTGGGACCCAAATCAACTGAAACAAAACTTGTGACAGGAGAAAAGTTGATGCCGGAGTTTTTAAAGACTTCAGACGGCCACATGAAGGTAAGAAACGGAACTAACAAACTTAATCGCGCGTAAAACCATCGTAAAAAGACACGTGAGACTACGCGCCGTGCGTCTGGACCAAGTTTTGACCCAAATTGAGAGGAGATGGTTAAGAAATCGAGCTTACAGGCCAGTCGGTGTGTATGTTAGACTTAAACGTCACACAATCGTACATTTGCAACTTGAAAAGGCTACGTTGTTTGTGTAATCCTCAACTTATAAAAAGGGAAGACAACAAAAGTAGCCGGTCACTTCTTTGAACTCGAGTTACACCGTTGCAGTCTACAGCTGTTTGGACCTAACGGGGCGTCCATGAACTGCATCCTCCGTATTTGCGTATGGTCGTTGCCTTTATTGCTTTTAAGTGACTCATATAGGCCTTCTTAAAGTTTACGGGAAGGGAGCACGTCGACTGTGTCCGTGGCCTACGTAATAAATAGGTTGGCCCGCAAATCCAATTTAGTTTGCAGTCATGCTCCTGCTCTGGCATCCTGATTAACACAAGGGAAATCATTAGTCCTTGTTAGCCCTGGACTAGGATCAACTGTGCAGTGCGTTTTAATGTTTTCTATTACAGACTACGTTACGTGCGTTTTGTGTTGTCTTGTCTTGACTATTTGAAAACAAGGCCATAGTTATGTTGAACCAAATAATTATTTAAAGGTGCACTGTGTAAGATTGTATTCTCTGGATCGTACTACAGTGTGGTATGTATATTTCTGCTTCCATAGAAATAAATCATTTTAATATCATGTTGTGAAAAATTCCAGTCCATCCGGAAAGTTACACAGTGCACCTTTTATGTGTTTTTATTAGCTCATTATGTATTCATTTGTACATGAGAGCATTCTATGATTGCACAAGTGCAGGTGTATTGTTTGTCATTTTTATTTATTAACATAAGCCTATTTTCTTTGGCACATTTTCAAAACATGTGCCAATAAATTACAATATTTCTCATATTTTACCCCAATCTATTGCCTGCTAGGCCACAGAGACCAATGCACATTTTAAAATTCTTTTCCACATTGGATTTGGTTAAAATAAGTGTCATGCATTGGTCATTTTTTGTGACTATAATCCACCACCACATTTCTGTTAGTCCCATTATTGCCTCACCATGAGCTGCTAACTTAAAAACTACCCACAGCCCCATAATAATGGTTTTATAATGACCCCTGATATGATGTGGGCTGCCTGGTTTTATTTTCTTCTTATGGTGAGTGCACATGAAGTCACTGCTTCCAAACCAGCTGTACTTTCATGCCTGAGTGAAGCATGTGTTTTTACAGTGGAGGCTACTACTGTGTTTAATGAATGACCCAGACAAAGCACTTGGCCGACGAGCTTTAAACTAACGGGACTAAAAAGATTATTGTCCCAATGACTTTGAATGCTCTGGAAACGTGGGAAAATCTGAATTTCTCATGCCATGTTTGTATTTGAACCCGTTATATTTGATTATAGACATAAATACAAAGCCTAATTACATTATGCAATGTATTTTCCACACATTGGACATAAGTTGACATAACACAACTCGTTCACTAGTTCTGTACAATTTTAGAAAAAAATTAAATTAAAAAAATAGTGCACATCGTCAGCAAATTCGGCAATGACATTTTTCCGAATTTTGCAATATTTTAAGATACTTTTTTGTAATTTCAGAATTTCAGTTATAATAAATCAAAAAAGTACATGCTTTAAATTATTCATGAAACTGTCAAAATAAAAAGTTAGTAGAGCCAAAACCAAGACTAATATTGGCTTTTTATGAGTATGTCCAACATTGCAATATCGATACTTTTGCAATGTATTATGCATCCCTATTATCTCATGTATTTCAGAACATGTTTATAGATTTTTTGCAAACAGCTTATCTAGTTATTTGCAAAGAACCTTCTATCATCAAAATGACTACAGCCTTTTCAATTTGATTACGATATATTATACAGCCCAACCATTCACTCTTCAAGCAGCAATTACTCAGGGTGTGAAATTAGCAATGGAGCCTGTAAACCCAAACTGAGGGAGGTAGAAGTCGAAGTTTAATTAGCATATTGGCCATGCGGTGTAGCCACAGAGCGGGAGGGCTACAGATCGCACAGTGAAGTCCTTCTTTACACTCTGCTGTAGGGATCAAGAGACATAAGCACGGTTCACAAGAGGCCAAGTGAGGGCCCAGAACACATGGAACTTTTCACTTCTGCGTTTGACTGAAGCTCCATTGTGCCCGTCCAGTAAAGATTCTTATTAAATGCCACTCAATTTCCAAGTTACTGAAAGCTGATAAAAAGACTCAAGCTTGTAACCGTAAGAGTTAGTAATTGTAGTAGTCATCTGCAAGGAGATTAGTCTGATTCACTGAGTTTGAGTCACAGTCAAACTGCAAATTAGATCTGGTTTGTGAAGTTGGGGTAACGTAGACTAGTGTAGGACAGGATCGTACTGCTAATCAGAAAGTGGGTTCAAATGGTGCACTGGAGACATCACAGTATTTTTCACGCATGCATGGATGACATATAAAACCATTTCAACCATTTCACTACATTATAACATGGTAGAAAGCTCTAAAAAGTCAATTTTGAGTAATACCTCCATGTTAATAAACATGTACAAAATGTAATATTGCATTATATATGTATAGCACTTTTGGGACACTCAAAACTGCTACATTGCATTTTTTATTTACTTTCTGCCACCCTCTGTTCGTGTGGCTGCCTCTGACCACCACTGTCATCAGTATATGCTAGCAAGAAAGAAGTGTCTTGCCAAAGGACACAACAGCAGTATGCATTGGCTGTACTTAGAACCACAAACTGTCTGGTTGGTCACTCCTTAAAGCCACTGTCACCCAAAAACTTAGCTTGGTTCAGTAAGGAAGAGAAATCTAAAAAGTCTTAACAATCAAATGTGAGAGTTGAGCAAAAAAAGAAACATAAATTTCAGTGGAATTAATTCTGCCAAAGTCTGAAATCTGTTGACAGATGATGGATCTAAAAGACCTAAGTTGCCCATTAACAATTTGAAATGATTACATCTCAAATCGATAAATTGCATTAATGCCACAGGCCTAATTCTAGCTTTTAATTTAATGAATAAATCAAGTGAGTGGAATTAATTAAGTCTGAATTCTGCTATTATTAAAATGATGGATCCATAAAGACTCAAAGTAGTAATTAACAATTTGAAACAATTTAATCTTAAATCGATAAATTTGATTAATACCACAGCCCTAACAAATGTTGAAATTCTAGCTTTACTAATGATTTTTTAAAAGTAACATATGAATATATTATACATCCAACTTTGTGTGTGTGTGTGAATATGTTGGTAAAAACAAGATGTGGGATTTGTGGCTCAGTTGAACCTTCACTAGGCCTGTCACGATAATAAATTTTGAAGCATGCTATATTGCCACAGAGAAATATAACAATAAACATTATCATTTAAACTTAATTCCTCTGTGACAATAACAATAAAGCAGGATAATTAACCATTAGTATAATAAAAAAAAACAACTTGTAAAACTCAAATTTCAGTGTATTGCAACAAAAATAGCAAATATTGAACCATTATTATAAATGTACAGACAAATATAAATATTATATCATATATTGAACAATAAATCAATATAGTATTAGTCTTGACAGGTCTACTTGAAGCACCCCTCGCCTTCATCTTCTGGGTCGGGCTACAAAGAGTATTTTTACTTCCAACTGTCCCCCAGTAAAAGCTTTTTGAAGCGGCTTTATTTCTGTTATTAGTCCGGGCACAGACTTCATCCATCATACACAATGTTTTGCCTCAGTACATGGATGCATGGTGTAATAACAGACCCATCTTTGATCCCATTTCAAAGAGAGAGGTCCCGTGTACGCTAGCTGGGCCGGGTTGTGGTTGGGGCGGTGGAGGTGTGGATGGCCGCAGGGCTTGTCAGTACAACCCCCAGACAGCTGTGAGCGAGAGGCACATGGAATCTTCAAAACAAAGCAACCGGCTGCCATCAAATACACCAGGACAGGAGCATGTGCTGGGAAAACAGAGAAGACATTTGAAATCATATCCAGCATTGAACTTTCAAGATGGGCTGTCTCTGTGCTATCTGATCTGCAGAGGGTGCCTGCAGGACATGTCAGCTGATGGAGAAAAAAGCTAGACTTGTTTACAGTGGGGTGTTATTGTCTAGAGATAACATTTCCAGAAGGTTTTTCGGAAGTTTAGGCTGATAAAAAGTCAAGGCCGTGTCCACTTTCTCAGGCTGGGGCGTGATAGGGCTAAAAGTCAAATTGTGATCTGATCTCTGTGATGATGAACTGTTTAGGTGAAATGGTGATTCACTGATTTTCTTGGTTCAGACTCATTCCCACTCCTCACTCCTCCTGTTGGTCAGCCCTTCTTAAGGCTCTGGTGGATTTACAGACCGTTTATGGACCGTTACAGTGAGTTACTTCAGTTAAAGTCGTTGTATGCTTTTAGTTGTGCACATATTGGACTGCATAAATGAAGAAGGGGACTAAGGGAGTTTGACGTCGCCCACTGCGTTTGGCTCCAGTCAAATGAAGCTCACAGTGTTAGAGGTTATGGGGTGCATTAGGAGCTGAGTTCCATATTAGAAATAGGAATTGATTTGCAGAAAAAATAGAAATAAAAACACCAGGATCATGTACGCGGGCTAATACAAACATTTTAAGATGAAAATGACGAGGCTTGGATAGAGATGACAGAGCCAGAAGTGCTGCATGTTTCACTTCCTGTTTGTTGGGTTAGCTATGTCCACTTACAGGTATACTTGAATAGCGGTATAATCAAAATTATAGTATAGCCCCAAGCAATAATGAAGGTTGTCACATTGTGTCATATTATCATGATGCCTCAAGCCGGTGTTATGTAAAGTTTAAGTGTTACAAAGTGTTTTTACGTTCTTACTTTACATTTTTAATAGTTCAAGTATGCATGCACTCTTAATAAAACGGCCACTTTAATGTGTTCAGTTTATTTTTCTGTGCTCCAAATATGATAAACTGTTCTGCCATGATTCTCCACTAAGCCTGGTTTAATGTACCAGTATCCCCCATAAAGCTGATGATTTATTGGGTGAGATCTCATGTCTGTGTGGATGTTTGGTTTGGACGCTATTGGAGAAAATGGGCTTTTCTTCTTCAGTATAATGAAATGACTGAGCACGTGGGAGACGCACTGAGACATAGCCCATTGTCACTTGGTCTATTTTGACTTCTTGATACTTTTAATTTGATGGGAAATAGAGATGCACTGATCCAGCTTTTTTAGTTCCAATACTGATTTCATTATCATGGTTTTAAGTATTTTCTGATATCTGATATTAACAAAAATGAAATTATGACACAACCGACCCAAATGTGTCATTTAGCTGTTATTTGTCACAGAACAGCTTTGTATATACCAGAGTTCAAACATAATTTCTCAGTTGTGATTGGGTCAGAAACTCTAGTAATTTATGACTATGAGAGTTTTATGAGACTAAACTAAGATACTGACTGAACAGATTTTTAGAGGCTGAGAGTAAATCCTGCAAATAGGGATTGGATATTACATTGCTGCACATTTATCTCAGAGCAGCTACAACTCCGCTTTCAAGTTCATCTTTAATTGAATTTCAATTAAATCCCAGATCATAATAATTGGCTTAGAGCTTTTTAATTTTCAGGTCTGTGTGGCAGTAAAAGCATGTTGTGGGAAAGTTTGATGGAAAGAATCAGATGTTAAATGGCACAGGAGTGGAGATTTGACTCTTTGCAAAACTTATTATTAAAAAACATAAATATTCGTTATTGATTAAAAAGACATGGTAATCCATCCAAACTTTCCAAATCTTTGGAAAAATGACAGTGATTGCACTAAGCCCTTTTATTGCAGAACTATGAATTCTTATTGCGTTTTCTTTTCCAGTCCAAACTAAACATGGAGAGACTGAGCAAGCCGGAGCTGCTGATGCTGTTCAGTGTCCTGGAGGGAGAGCTGGAAGCCCGGGATCTTGTCATCGAAGCCCTCAAGGTAACCATTACCTGAGACAACATCATTAATTGTAGTTATTTATTAAACAGAAAAAAATGCATATTAAAAGACAAGCTGAAACAAAAGAAAAACATGTACTTGTAAATACGCAGGACTGTAGTCAAAGCTAATTTCCGTCCTTGGTTAACCTGCACAATTCATAAAACATGCAATATCATCTTCCACATGCATCTCTCACTCATACACACTCATACAATCTAAAACACAGGCGTAAAAACTTATGACATTAGTATTAAATATACAAAAATACAGGTCAGACATATACTCTCACTACATACACTAACTTGAGGCTATTTCCGGATTGGCCTGTCACAAATTTTGAAGTCTGATATATTGCAGAAGAAAATATAGACGATAAATGATAATATTGAAACTAATTTATGATTATAATTTAAAAAAACGCAAAAAAAACCAAATAATTCTACATTTACAATATTGTTCAAAGGTCTTGAGCTGCAATAAATAGTAGAATCAAACACTTTAGTACTTAATTTGACTCACTACAGTATAATGGGTCATATAAGTGATTTATTCAACCTTTTATGGCTTAAAGGTGCACTCTGTAACTTTTTTAGGGTCTGTCACTGCTTGTTTTTATGGAGATATGACTGCTCTTTAAACAGTTATACTTTACATTTATTCAGTTACAGCTTTATAGCTCAAAAATAACTAGAAAAACAGCCATTCTTCTCTGTGAGTGGGGTTGCCACTCCACAGATCTGACCTGCAATTCAGACTGGTTTGGTCTCCATGAAGATAGAAACGTTTAATGCCATACTGTGAAACATTCCAGATAAAGCAATAACATTTCCATGGAAAAAAAAAAGCATTTGATGGACCCTCCACCAGAAAAGATACACAATGCACCTTTAAATCGTATCGTCTTGCCCCCCAAAAAATTAAATTAAAATGGTTCCAGCTTTCACATATTGAACTATAACTCTATATAGTAATTATCGTGACAGGCCTATTTCCGGGACACACTAAATGAAAGCTTCAAATGTTGGTTAGAGTCAAAGAGCAGCTGTGGTCTGGTCTGTCTTATGTCATTTACAAACCCTACGCAGGTGTCCGGTGTACAGAGCAGGGAGGTATGTCAGAGTTGACGGGCGGCAAATTTAGGTAAACCTTAAAGTGTTGGAAAAAAAGCCGTGAAAAACCACAGGGAGGCCTCCAGGGCAGCTTCTGTAGGGAAGATTAATTATTGGTTGACTTGGGTTTGAAAACTGTTTTAACAAGTGTGTAAATATCTCTTAGTGGAGGACCAGTAATTACAGGGTCATACGAGCCGAGATGGACGTTTTGGTTTGGGCTTCTAACTTTGTGATTTGTGGGACAGTTTAAAGAATAAGGTTCAACATCTGTCATTTTTGAGTTAAACTGATAAAAACATTAACCAACATTTTTGTTTTGGCATAGTTTCAACTTTCTCAGTCCAAAGAGTGACTTTATTTATTTATTTATTTATTTTTTTGTACTGTAGGCCTCTATAGAAGAAACCCGATGTCATGTTGGACAGTGTATTTTTTCTAAGAACTTCCTTCAGCATTGCCTAGTGTAGTTGTATTCATTTATTTATTTTTAAATCCAGCATTTAATCCTCTGAACATTTTATCTATCACTGTCCCTGAAGAAAGAGCCTGATTGATTACTATTTTACACTTTGGATCTAAACTTGTTGGGTGTGTGAGGGTGGTCTATTCGGCTTTTCCATCTGAATGCTTTTCTCTCTGTGTTCTTGAAAAAAGTCATGCATGTGAAAACTAGAGATGTGCCCAAGAGTTGTGAGAGCTAGAGCACTGGAACATTTTAAACTACTTCCTACTTTCACGGTTTGAAAATCACATAACCCACCCTTAGAATTGGCATATTATACATTCTTGTGGTTTTAATGTGCGTCTTAGCAAAGGTATTTAATGTTTTCTTAAACTTAAAATAAATGAAGCATTAGGCAGCAGGTCTGCCATGCTAAATAAACCATGCATCTGTTGTGAACACCATCTGACCACGGAAATGCTCAGAATAAATGATGGGTTACAGACTTAAAAACGTCTGGATTTTTACCTGTGACGTAACCATCCTGAGAAAATAGAAAACGTAATTTTTGAGGTTCAGAGCAGGGCTACAAGAAAGAGGATTGTTGAAGTATGAATGAAGCAAAACACAACTACCGCTATGTTTTTATATTTTTGAATTATAGAAATTAGAGGCAGATTCTCCAGTATGGGCTTTCTCATAGGAAAAACTTTACTAGACTGTTTAGAATCCAGATCATTTTCCCCCAATTATGATATTTAAATTGACTACAAATTCCTCCCAAGCCTATTTTTTTAGCACAAATCTGTTGAAGATCTTTGTAGTCCGGTTTTCGGCAGTTATCTTGCACTGAAGTGTTCAACTAAAGCTTTCTGCATCTTCTTTAAGCAGCAGGTTGGTTGAAGCTAAAGCCAATATCGGGCCCGGTATATTTATCTATCTTTAGTTCAGGCTGAGCTTCAAAAACATACCTGGAGTGTGTTTTGTTTCATTCACACATGTTTGAGTAACCTTTATTATTAGTCTGTCTACTTGTCACAATGTCACACAGAGGTAGGTAATGGCTACTTTCAGTTCAGTGGAGATATAGCCTTAGTATGCCTGAAAACACAACTCCAGGTATGTTTTTGATGAAGGAAAAAACGTTATAATAGTCTACAGAGATAGAAAATAGCGCAATATGGGCCCTTTAACTTGTGAGCTCTGCGTAAATGCTTTCGCAGCCTCTCGAAGTGTGACTGAATCCCTAACTGAGCCTTTGGCGATCAGAGTCTCAGCTGAATGTTGCAGTGTTGTGTCTCGGCTGCATTCCTCCATCTCTCCTGGGGTATGACCATCTAAGGCCAGAGGAGTTACAGCACCGGGCGCCTGATGACTCAATGAGAGCAGGGGCCCAGAGAACAAATAAACATTGGCCTTAAGTGGAGCTGAGGGCAGGGTGCGTGTGCGTCGCTAATGCCTCCCCCGCTAGCACGAGCGCTTAACTCTTTCAGGGCCGGGGTCAGCGCTGATAAGTGTGTCCAACATCTGGCTTCTCTCCAAAAATAAACCCAAAGGGAAAATGCTGAATGGAAAGTTAAATAGAAAGTCTTTTTTCATGGGAGGAAATTTATTTGATTTGATGCTTTTTATTTATTCTTTTTTTTTTCCAGCTTTGAAATTAAAGCTGCATTGTTTAACTTTTCCTTTTGCTTTGTCTAGATTTTTTCACAATATGTCATTAAACTTTTCTATCTTCGTGGAGACCAAACCAGGCCAAGTTACAGGTCAGATCTGTGGTGTGGCAACCTCACTTTGTCAGAATGCCTGTGCCTGCACCGATCCAGCTTTTTCAGTTCCTATACCAATTCTGATACTATAGCTTTAAATATCTGCCAATACCCAATATTAACTGCGTGCAGAGACTGAAAACAACATTTATTTCTTTAAGACAAAAATAAAATAAGCCAAAATTAATCCTAATGTGTTATGTATCCCACAAGTAACTTCTAAACAGCTGTGTAAATAAAAGATCAAACATTATGAGACTTTCTGGGCCAAATATGACCCATCTTGAATGAATAATCCAACCAGGAAATCTGCTGAACTAATATTTGGAAGCCGATATCGCATCCAGCAAATTTTTCAGTATTTGCGCCAATTTCCGATACCGGAATTGGATCGTGCATCTTTAGTTTTGGCGAAGCGTATGGTTCTGGCCCGGTAATGGAGTGTTGGCCCATCCTTGTATTGACTTATGATAAAGAAAGAAATGTAAGCAATGTGAAATTTTGAGTTAGCTCTCCTTTAGTTGGAAAAAAATAAGTTTGAGAAAAAAAAACTCAGACCTTCCTCTCTCTGTGCTGTTAAGGAATTCACCCAAAACCGTTATCTACAACAGAACTGCCTGTAAATTTAGTCCCCGAAGTCTGAGTCATGCTGCTTATACTGGACTAAATCGATGTGTAATAAACCACATGTCATGCGAACGCCGTTTAGTCACTATAGCCATGACAACAGATAAATTACTTTGAATTGAACGCACTGTACAGTTCCTCTATGAAAACTGTGATAACATTTTTTATTATGAAAGACGTTTACCCTAACCCCGTATTGCATTGGGTCTACGTGCTGCAGATAAAATAAAATTAGATTTCCACAATGAGAACTCTCGGCGGCCAAACTTTTGTATATATAGAGAGGCCTGCTTTGAAACTTAATTTTAGCAATAGTCCACATACACAAGAGGTTTTTTTTTTTCTGTTCCCACCAATGCAGCTGTGTCCTTTGGCAAGACACATCTTTGGTCAATCTGTCTACATTTCCAAAGCTCCAAATGCTCTGTTCCACCTTGTGATGTCATGAATTAGTATTTTTTATTATCTTTATCTTACGTTTTTGTTCAGTAGAGAAGGCAATTCCAGGGCGTAAATTAACCAAGTTATTCTAGTGAAGGAGCATGGAGTTTAAAAAGTTTTTTGTTTTTTTTTACCGCATGACATCACAAGGTGGAACAGAGTGTTTTCCGTTGGAGAGAAGAACTCCGCCTCATTATGCAGGCTTTGTGTGTGGGTTAAATATGTGTTAATGAAAGAAAGCACAACTCCAGGTATGCTCGTGATGAGAAAACATTATAACGTAGATCAGAAAATGGCGTAATATGGTCCCTTTAGGTTAATGATACGAGATCGTCTATTTAATTACATGGCAGCACTAGCAATGGCATCCCAAGTATTTGCCACATTTTTCCCTCGTGTGAGTCACTCTGCAGCTGCACTCTTCTCGCTGTGGCTTTGAAAAGGAAGTGCACTTTCTGGCAGGCCCTGAGTTTGGCTCCTAACGACAAGCGCTGATCCAGAGGGCCCTTTTTGTGCATTGGGGAAAAAAAGAACACAAGCCTTTTAAGTTGAGAGGGACTTAAATATAGAAATGAGTCTGTAATTTAAAAGCAAATGATGCAGGCGAGCTTACCTTATGTGGGATTTTAATAAGAGCAATGGTAGGAAAGGAAAGTTGAACTGAAATTAAAGGTGCTTTGTGTAACTTTTCTGTTGCAGAGTCCGTCTCTGTGGAGATGTTATTGCTTGCTCTGGAATTTTTCATAGTATGGTATAAAACCTTCCTGTTTTCATGGAGACCAAACCAGACCCAGTTAGAATGCCTGTTTTAGGGGTTTTTGAGCTATAAAACTGTAATTGAATAATTGTAAGGTAAAACTGTTTAATGTCACATCGTGGAACAGTGAAATCTCTTTATATAGTTGCACACAAAACATTCCATTTTTAAAAATAAAGACTAACCAATTATTTTTATATGCAAATTTGTGCTATTGTTTAAATATTTAGTACGTCCCAAATTTAGCTTTAGCATTTAGACACAAACTTCTTCCTTTGTAAATACAGAAGTGCTCTGAAGTACTCATTTTATCTGTGTACTTTTTAAACATGTTGTCACTGACATCAATCCACAGCACCCTGTTCACTGTCTTATGTTTAAATATTTATTCATTTTAGCATGATTAAGCAAAAACCTCATGGTGATAAAACTGGACAGGAAGTGGTGATGCCAACAGTGTGGTTTTCGGGTGTTGTTGTGTACAGAGCCTATTTGACCAGAACTGATGAAGCTGCTTGGATGAGCTGTGAAACATCTTTGCTCTTGCATCCATTTGACAGAATTTAATTTATCTTGGTAGACTTAGACAAACTTTATTAATCCACAAGGGAACTTATTTGAACACCGTAACTCACACATATTTTAATAACAAAGAGTAAAAATATAAATGGAAATTCAAAATAAGTAGCAAAAATAACAAGAGACTGGTGTCACATTAGGCATAATTATATAAATACATATGTATAAGTAAGAATAAATACATAAAGAAACACAGTAATATCCTACAAATATTATTTCTTAGCCACATACAAGAGATTCCAAAGAGGAAATGGGCTCCTACATCTTTGCTCAAACAGTGAGATACAATACTACATTCATACCATACTCCATACAACTGTACAACAACTCACCCTTATGTAACAGATATGTCCTGTCCGTCACTCTTTCATATTTGCACAGTTTCATCCTTTCTTTTTCTATAGATCCTATCCGGCTGACTGAGGGATTACAGTGCCTCTATATGTAGTTATGTATGATTCAACATTGTTATGGGAAGCTCCACTTTAGTTTCAAGACTAGTTACAGCTATCCAGGCATAGACATTCTATATATGACTAATGCATCATTAATATTAGAGATTTATTCCAGATGCTCAGTCCCTTTACAATTTTTATCAGTTATAAGAATGAATTTGAAGCTGAGTTCTATATTAGGAATATGACAATAAGTAGGAAAGTAAAAACACCAATATCATGTAGAGCATGTAAAAGCGAACAATTTAAGGACAAAATGATGAGGCTCGCAGCAGTTACTGAGAGAGGGGTGACAATTTTTCAGTGTAAAACCAATTGGATCCAGAGTCGGTGGAGTTGGAAGCACCTCCAGGCTCACTACCTATTTGGAAAGTGACAGATAGTGGGTTAACTATGTCTGTTTTTATATATACAGTCTACAGCATGCACTAGAGCCACTGCTGCCCAACCTTGGCACCCTATTCTCAGTGGTCTCCCATCCAGTATTTCTGAGGGCCGACGAGATTGGGCATTCTCAAGGTGGGATGAATAATTTAATATATTTCTGGCTAAAGCACATTCCTGAATCCTACATCCATATTAGGCATACAGTCACGTAAAGTCCTATTCTCACTGGATGTACATTGCCTCTAGTCTCTCCTATGCTTATCTATCCAGTAACATTTTAGATATAGACAATAAAACTGTGTATTTTGATTAACTGCAGATCATAAAACTACCCATTTGTTATAATCTCCATTATCCAGTCCGCAACATTAACAAGGGGTATTATGCAAAATTGACTTTTTGGATCTTTCTACCATGTTATAATGTTTCCTCATCAAAAACATGCTTGAAGAGGTTTTAAATGTCAGACGTTGAGCTGTCTCTGGCATTATTCCTCTTCCTTACAGTTAGGAGGGGATTGTGTCCAAGACTCAGCCAACAAAATTCATAAACGTGCAGAAACATGGTATAAAACATTATACTACGTCTTCACAAACCTGGTGTGATGTGCACAAGCTTCATTAGCGGGATGCATGCTGATAGCTGTTTGAAGCAGGAGTGATGTTAATATGATGTTTTGGATTAATATATAGCATTTTCAAAATGATAAAAGGTAATGTGGTGATCTAAATATGCATGTGTTAGCATTTAATACCCCCATTTTTAAATATATGAAGAGTGCAGGCATCTCTCAGGGGTGGATTAACATCATGTGAATTAGTGTTTCTTCTTTTTGCAATAGACTCACCCCAAAACACAAAGATCTGTATAATGAATGTAGTCTGCATTACAAATTTACCATTGGCGCATTTGTAAATGTACAGTAGGATGTAATGAAAGAGCAATAGCAAGATTTGGAATCTAAGAAAAGAGATGCGATTCCCATAATCCTGTCTTTTAAAAAAATTCTATAGATGCGGAGGCTAAAAGAGCGCCTTTGTGTTATCCTACTGGAGGAGGTTTGAAAAGACGTGCGGATTGACAGACTGACATTGTCCCGGAAAAACAGGCCCAATTATCCTGCCATAGAAATGTGTGAAAACTGGGAGAGGTTGACGAGAGATTTACTGCACTGTCAACAAACAGAGAATCTATGGAAATGGGAGGGGTCCTGAATGCAGTTTGACATGAGGATGAATGTCTCTAAATGGGCATAATTATGGTTGTATTACAGTAATAACTTGCTACTGAATTCACCCATGGATATTATATCAGTTATAGAAATAGTTTGTGTTTTTTTGCATGGGCAGAGAGAAAAAAAATTAAATGCAAGTCTTGACCTGCAGGTGAAGATTAGCACACAGTAACAAAGTAACTACATTTCTCACACAGATAAAATATTCGTGATATTGTGATTTTGACTTAAGTGCGGTTGCAAGTTGAGTTTAAGTTCAACAAATTACAAATTAGAAAAAGGAGCGAGGCAGTAGACATGTTGAATATTGTAAACTTAAAAGCTGCACCAGCAAAGCCAGCAAGTTGTTGATCATAAACTCATTACAGCAATAACTATTAACATTATTCTTAATCAGTGTTGTGTTTTCAGATGTTGAATATAGCTGGGAAAATGCTTGAAACCAAAATAAACTATTTCATTTATACAAGTTTTTTCTCCTTCTCTGTATATGCGCAGCACAATCAAAACTCCAAATTATAACATGAAGAATTCGGCCATCTTGGGGATGCACCGATACTGATACTTTTATAAATACTGAGAAAACTACTGAATCAAGTGTCAGTTCCATGATATCGGATATATATAAGCCTGTATCCTGGTTGGGTCTTTAATTGTGTGTAATAAGACTATTTACAGGCTGATTTTGGCTTAGAATGTCTCATAATGTTTGAAGTTTAATTCATATGAAGCTGTTTATCCTTCACGTCAATAATAAATAACAGTTACATATTTTGTGTAATAAGTTAACTGTGAAATAAGTGCCATTTTCTGTTATTGTTATCTGTTCAACTTTCAACAGCTTTCAGTATGGGAACTGAACAAGCTGGAAAGGTGCATCCCTATGACTATGTCCAATGTTTTTTGTTATTAAGTTATTGGTAAAAGCTTTGAATATTTTTACCCTTTATGAGGGGACACATTTTCGTTATGTACCGTATTTTTCGGGCTATAAAGCGCACCAGATTATAAGGCGCAGTTTCAAATAATATGTCAGTTGTGTCATTGTCCACACATAAGGAGCATCGGATTATAAGGAACAATATGCGAAACAAAACGCGTGTCGGATAAATCGAACTTAGCGAAACAAAACGCGCGTCGGATAAATCAAACTTTATTCAGGTCATTTACAATAACTCTCAGTTGTAGCTAACACAAAAATACAAGTTTAACAGTTTGGTGATTTGGGCATCAAACATGCCCGGATCCCTCTCAACATTGTTCAGTTTAACACAAAAATAAAAAACCTGAAATCTGCATGGTAATGGTGGCATTTTTGGTCCTTGTACAGCACACGGCAGAACTACCGGTATGTTGCACAGTCGCCCTATATGTGGCCAACATATTACTCCTCCTGACTCGCGGAGTAATACGTTATTAGCCGTAATGTTACAACATAAAATCGGTTGGAGGTTAGTAAACACAACCAAAGGTCATACATAAGGCGCACTGGATTATAAGGAGCACTGTTGATTTTTGAGAAAATGTAATGACTTTAGATGCACCTTATAGTCCAAAAAATACGGTATATAGAATTTTAAATGAGAATACAGTTACAATTACACTTACATACAGTTAATTTTTTGCTAAATATTTACAAAATATAACAAAAAATGTGATGTTGTGACTTCCTTGGTTATACTTTTCAACCAAGTAGTCACTGTTGTGCAATAGACTCCATCAGACATGAGTGAATCCTCTTGGGCTTGTCATTTATTTCTGTTGTGTTTGTTGCACTGGTTTTGATGTGGTCTGTGGGGAAAAGGGGAGAGTCACATCAAACAGTCCCAGTTCCACATGTACGCCCTCCTCTCTCTTAGCCTCAGGATGACATTGATAAAGTCTGTCATTTGCCTTCAGAACCATGTGAAGTTTTCATCAGGTTTTTAATTATTTATGATTCAATAAGTGCATCTCAATTATAAAACACACAGATGCCGACCTGTGCGTGCTCTGAGTGTAAACATTGTCTCCTTTGATGAACCTTACATAATTAGTCAGATCCACTTGTTTCAATTTGTGCAAAGATCAAAATGCTCTGTTCAGGTTTTCAAGTCAGCAGCACCTTTCACCTTTTAGTTCAGTAGAGACTGAAAATTCCAGGGCTGAAATTATCCAGATGATTCTTGTGAAGGTCTATGGAGTTTAAAAACACGAGGTGGAGCAGAGTGTTTGATGATAAACAAACTATTTAGATTCAATAGTGACAGTGTTTAAATTATGTTGAACTAAATAGTGATTGAATTTATATCTTAAAGACATAGGTGGGTAGTGTTGCTCAGAATTCAAATTGCAGTTTTGAGTATGGCATCTGTTCATTAAAGGTTCAATATTACGCACAATTGACTCTTGTGAGTCAGTACCACTTTATTATAAGTCTGTCCACATCTCCAAAGCTCAAAATGCTCTGTTCCACCTTGTGATTACGAGAAGCAGTAGTTTTCAAGTTAACATCTACCTTTAACCTTTTGTTTGGTAGAGACTGAAAATTCCAGGGCCGTGATTCTTGTGAAGGTGTATGGAGTTTAAAAACAGAATGGAGCACACATGGTCACAAGGAGGTCACAAGAATTCTTTTCAGTTTGAGAGAAGAACTCTAAAAATGCAGGATTTATTTGTTAAACATGTGTGAATGAAACAGACACTCTTGGTGTGCTTTTGAGGAGGAAACAACATTATAAATCCAAAAATACCATAATATGGGTATTCCAGGTCTATTATTTTTTATCTTATTTTACCAAATAAAGGTTGAAGGATATTGGAAGCTTCTTTTATAGAGAAGATCTTTTGATCTGTTATTGATGAATGGCACTGGAGTGTGGCCCTACCTGTCTAATGGCCCATGTACTCATCATGGGCGGTCAATAATGTTGTATGGATCCTCTCTGGGCTGCACTTTAAACTTGTGCAGTAATCTGGTTTCAGCCGTGAGCCCTCCTCCTCGCCCTGACTCAAGATACTGCACTCTCTAATCTCTTTATCCGCTTTTGTAGCACCTGAAATGTGCTTTTCTCTCTCTCTATCTCTCTCTCTCAGTGGTCAGTGATATTCAATACAGAAAAACAGTATAATTTCCTCCTCTATATCTGAACTCTGCTCTTTCTCTCTCATCCTCTTCTTCACTCTCTCCCTCCCTCTCCCTCTTCTTCCAAAGTCTGAACTCTACTCCAGCTTCTCTCCCTGTCTGTCCCTCCCTCTCCCGGTCTCTGTCTCTCTCCCTCTCTTGACTTCTTCCCTTTCGCTCTGCTGTGTTGTGTGCAGACAGTGAGCAGGTCTGTCCAAGCCAGTTGAAAGCAGCTGTGTGTGTGGTTAAGTACAGACAGACTCACAGCAGCTGGAGCTCTTTCCGCTTGTTACTGAGATCTGCTTTGGTGTTTCCTCTTCCTTTTTTCTATTCCTTATCCGCAGCCTATCTACTGCCCATTTTGGACTTTTAATCATGTTTAGAATGAAGAAGTAACTTTACGTACAAGAAAGTGCACAGACTTGCACTTTTAAAATTAGATCATATTGCTTTTCATAAATAATAATGTCAAAAAATGTCAACTGTGACTGTTAGAAATTGCAGTGAGTCAAAGATGATTATCAAACTTTGTGAAAAAGACCACCACAATTAAATCAAACTCTCAATTTTCTTTTTATGCATGGGTTTCAGCTTCATGTTATTTCTGTTTATTATTTTTGGACAGTCAGCTCCTGCTTGTTTCCATGGAAATTTTATTCCTTTGGCTATAATTTTTTTTTACAGTATGGCATAAAACATTTATATCTCTATCGAGAATGTTCTGAAATATGTTTTTAATGTTCTGTTTCTCTGTAATTATAGTTCTGAGATTCTTGTATATCAGTTCGTATTTCAGTCAAATGGTTCAAATTAAATATTCTTTTTTTTTTTTTTTTTTTTTAAAGACACACAGAGATACAAAGTCAAGCAACCCTATAAGATATTTTATATTTTGTTTGTTCATTTATAATTACCAATTTTTGCATTTTTGCTTCTTTGTTTTTTAACAATTCTCAGTTCAGCCTATGGTGCTTTTTAGTTTAGTTTATGTTCTAATAAATCTTTGTTGTTTTGGTCTTTCCCCAGGCCCAGAGAAAGGACCTGTTTGTCCAGGAACGCTATGGCCGGTACAACCTCAGCGACCCGTTCTTGGCTCTGCAGAGGGACAGTGAGGTGGTGGGGGGGCAGAAGGAGCAGAGGGACCAGGGCTACTCCTCCTCCACCTCCAACCCTCTGGTGGTGCTCAAACTGGTGGTGAGCCACTGCAGGAGGATGCAGGACAAGATGCTGGCCCAGCTGGCAGCGGCCGAGAGCAGACACAGGAGGGTGAGTGCACTGTGTTGTCATGATATTAAAATGTTAAAGTTGGACTAAATCCCATCTACTAAACTCCACCCACAGCCTTATTGGAAATAGAGCTGCTAAACTCTACCTAGTAAAGCAGCACCTGGAATACTACAGAAAAGAGTGAAGCGAAATGGAGGGGTGGGGTCTGAACCTATGAGGAACAGTGTGATTGATGTAACACGTATCCACACTTCAAACTCTACCCCTGAAGCTGTTTAGACCATAAAGCTGCACATTTACCTAGTTTGCATTAACACCAAAAAGCATCTAGGAACAGTACACAATCCTATTCAAACACCATAATTCATTTTAAAATATGTTCCCACGTGCAGCTAAAACACACGTTTGCATAATTACTTTTCATCTCAAAATTGAAATAGACACGACTTACAATTTCCCTTCTGGCTTAGCTTGAGTGAGCTTACGCATCTCTTTGTCTCCCCCTTGTGTCTGTTCCAGGTTATTGCAGATCTGGAGGAGGAGAAGAGGCGGCATGCTGAGGACACTGCCGAGGGAGATGACGTGACATATATTTTAGAAAAAGAAAGGGAGCGTTTACAGCAGCAGGTAGAAGAACAGACATAATTTGATAACCAAAATTATGATCTGAACTATACAGATATATACACATACAAAAAGACAGCTAAATAATAAGATCAAAATATTAAAAGGAGTAAACAATTTCTGATTTTTGTCAATAGTACTTTTTTATTTTAGGAGCGTTTAATTGAAAATTTATTTAACTGAAAATACTAGGGGTGTGCAAAAATATTGATATATCATGATTCTAAATTTGGCTTACAGTATCTATAATATAGTATTGTTATTGTGGGCTGCTGTTTTGGGTATTTTTTTGCATCTTTTAACTATTTTGTTGCTTATTTAGTGGAAGTAAACAATTTAATCCAATACTCTTATACATTAATATTGTATCATGAGCCTCCATTGTATCGAACTGTGAAGGATCTTGCAATTTCCAGCCCTAGAATATACACATTTTCAGAGTCATTTTCACACATTTTGCTGTCCTTGTGTGCCCCTCTCAGTTGGAGTTTGAGCGCAGTCAGGTGAGGAGGCTGGAGAAGGAGCAGAGGCGTCTCACAGAGCAGCTGGAGGAGGAGAGGGCACAGCATAAACAGCTCTCCTGCGCTCTGGCCAAAGAGTGTAAATGGGCCAGTGCCAGAGCTCTGGAGGAGGGACACAGACTCTCTGAGACCAGCCGCAAACTTGACAAGGTCCTGCACACTTCTAAAACAGCAAAATACATATCATTTATCTTTTATTTACTGCAGTGTGAATTTTTATGTTTTTTGTTAGTATTAAATGCTATTTCTGATCTACATTTTAATGTTGTTATCTCATCAAAAGATAAGTGGAGTTGTGTTTTATTTCATTCACATGAGTTAAACACACAAACCCTGCATTTTCAACTTTGGAGATGTAGACAGACTAATAATAAAGGATTACTCAAACATGTCTGAATGAAACAAAACACAACTCTAGGTATGTTTTTGATGAGGAAAGGATATTCTCACATGGTTTAACGTTCACAAGAGTCAATTTGTGTAATATAAGACCTTTAAATCTTAATCAATTGGCTAAAGAAAGTCAATATAGTTTGACCTTATCCTAATTGGTGTATATAATAACCCTATTTAAAGCAATTTTGTCATTAAAGCCATATTTGGTTGTGCTCCAGGAGCGTGAGTCCTGTCACAGCCTGAAGAAGGAGCTAGAGGAGGAGCGCAGGAGGGCTCTGAGGATGGAGGCCCGGGTGGAGGAGCAGCTGGCCGAGTTCGACACAGAGAGAGAGCAGCTCAGATCGCGACTCAAGAAGGAGGAGGCCCACTGCTGTCAGCTACAACTACAGGTCAGAACCTACACCGCGTCTATCAGAACCATAGACCGTATATATGAATGGACATAGCTAACGCGTTAGCCGCCGCGTGCCAAATAGGAAGTGCTCCAGGAGGCTCTTCCGGCTTCTTCTGACTCTGGCTCTCATTGACTTACATTAGGATCTTGTCGCTCGTCTCTCTGTAACTGCTGCTGTGATCCTCTTCATCTTGGTCTTAAAATGTTCTTATTAACCCGCGACACATGATCCTGAATTTTTTTTCCGCTATTTTGTTAGTCAAAAAATCCTATTCATAACATAGAGCCTGGCTCCAGATTGGCTCCTGTAACCGTTAGCATCGCGAGCCTCATTTGAGCGGCGCTAAACGCTATGAGTGACGTCACACTCGCTTAGTCCACTTTTTTATACAGTCTATGATCAGAGCAGAACAATTTCTGCTCTGCACAAAAACCAAATCCATCCAAATATTATCTCTGTATGTTTAAAAGAATAGGAACATACAAATGCCATGTACCACATCAAACTTAAATTGAGTTTAAATCAAAACTGGCACTAAATCTGGACCAGACTGGACTAGACTATAAAATCAGTTTCCCATTTCTCAATGCATCGCACTCAAATCAAGATAAAAAAATAACAATAGAAGTACAATTAAGGTACTAATTTAGATCTTATATCTTAAGAAAACATGAGTTATGCTTGGGTCAGTTCTCACATAGCAGAGGAGGAGGGAGATGGCTCCAAGCGAACTATGCCAATGAAAAAGAAGTTTCGGAATGGCCCTTTCCCCTAAAAGAATACTTGCAAGCAAAAACTTTTGGTGATGTGGTATAACTGGTTTAAAGGACCATATAAAGAACACACAGCCATTATCACATTTTAGACATAATGAAATTTATTGTTCTTTTATCTATTAGCGCTTTTGTTTACCTGCTTTACATGTCTTTACAACACCCCTGTGTGGTATAAAAATGGCAAATTCTAAGTTTTAAAACTGAAAACAGAACAGACCTTTACTGAAGTGTCTTGTTGTTTTGATTCAGGTGGAGGAGCTGAGGAGAAAGTTGGAGGAGGTGACCAGCACCACAGCGTCTGACTGCACAATACCAGCAATAGACAAAGGACAGGAGTGGGCCACTAAAGTCCCTTCTACTAAAGTGGTCCAGATGAAGTTGGAAGATCTGGAGGAGGACAGAACTCAGCTCCAGCCATGTGTGAAGATCAACGGTCATCACTGCCCCCCAGAGACCAACGGGCATCATGGACCATTGGATAAAGTTCACCTTCAGAACGGAACTGACATCCAAAGTACTATTCTTCCTCCCCTCTCCCCATCCACATCTCCAAACCTCACCAGACACCCTACTTCCAGCTCCCCCACGTCCTACCAGTCCCCGTACCAGGCCGGAATCCACCAACGCTTCCACGCCGCTCGCCACAAATTCCAAGGTAATTCCGAGACCGAACCTGCCCTTTCCACCCCGCTGAAGGAGCAACTATCTCCAGCCAGTCCTCCTGACGCTAGCCCGGTGAAACAGCTAGCCCGAAGCACCGTGACCCAAGTTCTGTCCCGTTTCACCAGCGCACAACCCAAGATAACCACGCCCAATCCCTCGCCTTTCGGGACGGATTATCGCAACCTAGCCACGCCCCTGTCTCCTGTGATTGGCCGAGCGGCTGGAGCATTGCAGCAGGGTGTAAAGTCGCCGTCTATTGCCAGGGCGGAGAGGGGCATACCGCCTCCTATCCCCCCAAAGAAACCTGGGCTGGCACAAGCTCCGCCCTCGCCCGCTACAACGCCCAAGTCTGGAGGGCACATGACCGACAGTTCTATAACAGGAAGTTGTGGGCTCATTTCTGGTCAGGAGGGGGTCAAAGAGATGGATATGGTGGTGTCATCCAGCTAAGATAAAAAAAGAAAATGGACTATAATTTTAAAAGAGATTGCTGTTCTGCTTATGACGTCATGTAATTTGACTTTACAATAACTACACCTCAGATTAGCCTTAGCAAAGTATGAAAAAATACCTAATTTATAAAGAATAAATGGTAATAATAAAACTTATCAAGGCTTAGTCTTAGTAACTACTAAACTAATATTCTACTCATAACTTTTTAATTAAGTACAATTACAATTTAATTGAGTAGTTACTAAGTCTGAACCATTCTTATTCAACTTTTTTTTTTCATTATGAATAAAATTTTCCTTATGCTTTGCGAAAAGGTGCACTATACAACTTTTCAGGTGGAGGGTGCACCGCCCACTTGCCTTCATGATGCTTTGCTTGGAGAGTATCCCAGAATGGCATTAAACACATTTATCTCCATGGAGACAAGCAGGTGATGCCTCCTGAAAGTCTCTCAAGTCATTTGATTTTTTTTTTTTTTTTTTTTTTTTTTAAGTAAAAGTACACCTTCAACTTAATAAAGTTAAATGTCACTGTGTGCTATTCCAAGCAAAGCAATAACATCTCCATCACCAACATCCACTAGAGAAATTACACAGTGCACCTTTAATTAAGGCTTACTAAGGTGTACTTATTATAAAATGTCTTTCCTACCCAAGAATGTATACAACGTAAAAAGGTTCAGATACTACTTTTGCCCTCAAATAATTGTGCATATTACTTTTCTCAGTACTTTTATAATATTAAGAAGGATGGATCAATTTATCTTGCTTATTGATTTCTTCTTTAGTATCA
Organism: Scartelaos histophorus; assembly: GCA_000787155.1. Lineage (NCBI taxonomy): Eukaryota > Metazoa > Chordata > Actinopteri > Gobiiformes > Gobiidae > Scartelaos > Scartelaos histophorus. The sequence continues at coordinate 9,911 of KN497578.1, read as the reverse complement.
TTCCGTGTCTAAGTAAGTACTTGTAGTAGTACTTTGAACAGTGTACATTGTGAAGTAGTTTGAAAGGACACTCGCATTAGAGAAGCCATTTTGAAATGTAAATAAGTATGTTTATAATACTTAAATAGTGTTTTACTTCAGATACTGGGTATATTTTTACTTTATTTTAAGTCATTGAGTAGTTCACCTTATTGTAATACTTTTGGATGAAAGACCAATGCACTTATATACATTGTTTTATATTAAATCAAATCAGATGATGGCTTTGTTTATCATTCCTTTAAACATGCTGGAATATTAAAATTAACATATTTAATAAATACTGTATGAATGTATTGAACTTATTCTTGGTTTGTTGTCGTACTTTCACGTTGCTGTATGCTTGATGGAGAGGGGAGTATGAGTTTGTATTGCTGTTGTATTGTAGTGGTGGCCTTTGTCCTCTAGAGGGCAGTGCAGGATTTGAGAGCTTTAATGGTTGTGTAACAAAACCAACACCTCAATATTTTGCTATTTAAAATTTTAAAGGACATATGTGATAAGGATATTTTTATGTATATTCTGTTATTGCCACATTTTGTGATGTAATACAGTAAGTGTTCCACTGTGTTTTTAAATCTCATACGCCTTCACTAGAATCATTTGGATAATTTAAGCCCTGGAATTGTGGACAAAAGGTAAAAGGTAACTTAACTCTACCACTACATGACACCACAAGGCAGAACAGAGCATTTTGAGCTTTGGAGATGTAGCCAGACTAGTCATAAAGGATTGTTCAAACGTGAATGAAACAAAACACAACTCCAGGTATGTTTTTGATGAGGTAACACCATTATAACATGGCTTAAAGCTCACAAGAATCAGTTTTGTGTATTATAGAAAAAAAAAAGTCTCATTATCAGTTCACCTCTTCTCACTTGGCCCCACCTTGTAACCACATAAGATGCAGGATTTCCCAAATCACTCGCGCTCCCTCAGCTAACTAAGCCTGGCGCTTCCAACCTCCATAAACACTTGCTCAGGTTGACGAGCTGTGAGGGGCCTGTCCCACCACAGACTCCCCTTCCTCTCCTCTGTCCCAGACCGCAGCTACTACTCTGACATAAGACAAATGGCTGTAACACTGTCAGCCAGGCCACGCAATATACTGGCTTACATTCAACACATGGAATTGTCCCACAGTGAGGCATTAATCTTGTTTTCACACATTAGCAATAGCTTAGGGAAGTTGTTGTCTCCACAGAGATAGGTATTTTAGTCCACAACAAATCCAAATATAACACAACCTGGTGATTTTGAGTCAGTATTTCATAGATTTTGAAAGTTTAAAATGTAAAAAATGCATTGATTTCATCAGAGTTGGATGAACTCACGGATAAGTTGCTCTGGTTTAAGATAGTTTCTGTTTCACAATAATAGACCTTAGATAGAACATTAAGTTGTGTCCCTCATGTATTTAACATTAAGGTTTAACAGTAAGGTCAATATGAGTTTTGTTTACAGTTAACAAAGTGCCCAGCATCAGCTAGAGTCTTACAATTGTACATCACCAACCTTCTCATCTGTGTATGGAGTGCTAAAATGTATGTGTGTTGTTTTTTTTTTGTTTTTTTTGTATTTAGTACTTCTCTACTCTAAATTTAGACAATAATTAATTAGATAACAAATCAGTTGGTTGGTGCTGTTTTGGCCGAAGTCCAACTTTTTACATACATTTTTGTTTTTTTGTTTGTATTTTGTTTACACATAATATATTCCAGTATCAACTACAAAAACAATCACTATCACATTAATTCTTAGTAAAGTAATCACAAACTCAATAAAACAAAATCTGTGAGATACAATATGTATTGTCCCTTGGTTTTAAAGTTATGGGAGTTTATTGTCCACAACCAGTAAGGAAATCTGCCGTGTGCAACCATCCTCCACGCAGAGTCTGAGTCAGGAGTGGTGGGCAACCACAGGGTAGAATCTTGGTTTAGTAGTAACTATCTGGAGGATTAGTTTATTGTGCAAAGCTTACGTTTGTGAGGGAAAACTGTAGCACCCAGAAGAGAACTCATTCTTGACCCTGTATGGGGAACATGCAAAAGTTACCCAAAGGTGATGTAGTATCTTGGCCAAGGATACAACAACATCATGCACTTACAGTTAACCTGACAGTTTCTTGTGATTTATTTGGGGTCAGGTTGCAGAGGCAGCAGTCTAAGCAGGGATGCTCAGACCTCCCTCTCCACACATGCTTCCTCCAACACTTCTGCGGGGATCCCGAGGTGTTCCAAGGCCAGCCAAGAGACATAGTCCCTTCAGTGGATCCACTCCAGTAGGATCTGACCAGATGAATTCTGGAGATATTTGTGAGTTCATAAACTCGTAAGAATCCATCTGACCATGCCTCCTACTGAGGGCTCACTTAGCTAGTCATCCAGACCCATCACAGGGCCACATTGTGGTTTGGGCGGAAACCAAAAGTGAAACACTCAAATAAACCAAAACAATGGCTTCTTCAACCAATCAGATTCAAAGTCATGTCAGACATTTTCCCCAATCACTTTTCAGCAAGAGCCATCCCAGAGAGATAAATGTGCTACACATATCAATCTGGAATGAGCCAGGTTAAAAGAAAGCACCGACTTTTACATTAAATGTATAATGTCAAAATCTTGGTTAACGTTGTTCCTCTGTGCTCCTAGTTGTATACTATTATCCCCAGTGTGTGTAATAGCTTACAAATGGCAGTGGTGTCACTCTGAAATGACAATATTGCGGTCAAGGAGGCAACATGCTCTTTTGTCATGTGCTGTCCGTCACATTTACAGCCCTCACCTCAGCCACATCCAAGAAACTCAAATACCCAAGTGTCTATTGACCGCTCTGTGCTCTCAATCATTTCCTCTCTCCTTTTCCTCCACTAGATCCTCACTCCCAAATTAGCCATGTCCATGAGATGCTCCCAGAATAGGTGCCTTTAAAGAGCACAGCTGGAGCAGGCTCAAAGCGGCACAGGACTGGATGGTGTGTGGTATTGCTGTTATTACCTGCTCAGTGTAAAGCAATTTGTCCTGGAGATGACAGAGAAAGAATATGGAGGTAAAGAAACACACTAGGGTCATGATTGGGAGTCTAAATAGAGATATGACGTTTGGGCTGAAGGACAAACAGCTGGGATATGAGGGCTATTTGTGAGCGGGTCTTGGAGAAGTGGAACCGTTTTATGCACCGATCTAATTTTGAGTTGACAAAAGCGAGGACAAACATGAATACATGCCACATGCTTTTGGCTCTGGTTACCTTCTGGAAAAAACAGAAGTTGTCTGGGGCTCTTTAGATGTTGTGTGTGTGTGTGTGTGTGTGTGTGTGTGTGTGTGTGTCTGTGTGTCTGTGTGTCTGTGAGAGTTAACAAGTCTACTTAAGAATAATGTATATAAAAATCAAGAAACAAATTACTTAGTTTCACAAGAATATCTGAGCAGGCATATTTTGAACTTCTGACTGTCACCACATTGACTGTATTCACTACGGCAGCAGCCTGGTTTTAAGATAAAATATGATTTGATGATGTTAACTTTATCAGAACCCAAAATTCCCACTGTTCCTCCAGTGCGTTTAGGCCTATGGTCATTATTAGATTTCTGTCCAGTGGAACAAAAACACCTGAGATAGCACAAGAGAGAGCCCAAACATATGTAGATACCTCAAATCATTTCTAATGTGGCGGAGCAGCAGCTCTACTCCAAGCATCTCTCCCTATACCCAAGACTTACTCTGCATACAGGAAATGAATCTGCTCCTGTCCATAACATGAAATAACATTTTGCAAATTGTAAGTTAGTGTTTCACAATTCTGTAATTATCTGTGGTACTATTAAAATATAAGTGATTTTTGAGGCCGAACAAACTTTATCTTACTTTACAAACTTGTAGACTTAGAAAATCTACAAAAAGGAGAGCTGCACATGTTCTTGAGTTTGGTCAAATATTTTCATGAAAACAGACTTTTGGTGACTGAACTGCTCCTGTCTCACAACTGTTGATGGGACAAGAGCCTGCTGAAGACAGAGACAAACTATATCTAATAATAAACTTTAAGCCTTATCCACTCTCCAGCAAGCAACAAGCCCAGGAATTTGTTGAACATATCCCGGTTGTGACATAGAAATATGGAGAACGAATGCACTACTTTTACTTTAATGAACTTAAGTGGTGCCTTTGGTTTATACCAGTTAGCCAATAGTCATCTAATTGTCACATGACTCCGTGTATGTCTAAAATGCCCCTTGGGAGTAATTACCTCTATAGAGTCTCTGTTTAATGATGTGTCGTGACATGAAGCTTGACCCGTGGTGGACAGCGGTTACCAACCAAAATCCAAGTTTCCCCCAGTCACAAGCCATCATTTCCATTTAGTGGCTTGGTTAGCTTTCCTAATGAGTAGCAGTCCCAGTCTACGCTGTAAAAGGGGAGGGAGTTTGAGGTTTTGGACACGGGGAGCGATAGAGTAGGAGGACACAAACAGTTGTCGCTGTGAGAGAAGTCGGCCGCATCTTCTTTCTCGTGCGTAAAAGCTACCCAGTGCGCACAGTCCTGTCCAATAGAGGGAAAACTACTTGTGTTCTTTACCTGCGGGTCTCTAGACATTATCCGCATCCCTTTTTGATTTATCACCGAGGATAAGTTGTTAATTTATTGCTCAACATGTCAGTGACGGTAGCGCTAGACTCGGGAGGCGTTTAGTTGATGGAGTTTATAAGCGCTTAAGTGGACTCCGAGGACTTCTCGTTTCACTTCTCCGATGATGGACGGCGAACAAGCGCAGGGGACCGATTCGATACCCGACTGTGCCGCTTTTGCCAATACATGAATGACAAATCTTACCTTATCTGAGCTGACGGATTCTCGGAGTTTGGCGCGCGGCAGAAGTGCGATGGGGAGCAAAACTGTACCGAGAAAGCATCACTCCAAGCCTGCGTGCCACAAGGTGTACCTGTGTAGTTTCTTGCTGTTGCTCATTTTTACGCCTAGAGTGGATTCGTCGTGGTGGTAAGTAGTGTAATCAATCGTTCTCTATTGTTTCATCATATGCATTAGAATAGCCTAGTTGTTGACTAATTCCTTTATAACTTTGCTTAAACTACAGGACAACAATACCACAAGTCAATTTGTAAACTTTGCACACGCATTTTGCAATGGTCAGTGTTCATTTTTTATTCAAACTCACCCAATTAAAAAAGTGGTCTGTAGTAGTTACACATACGTTAATTGTTTATGGATAAAATTGCACTTAATGGATATGATAATGGGTACGTTGTAAGTGAACTGTTACGGTGTGTGTGTGTGTGTGTGTGTGTGTGTGTGTGTGTGTGTGTGTGTGTGTGTGTGTGTGTGTGTGTGTGTGTGTGTTAC
>JACN01023331.1:0-15539 GCA_000787155.1 Scartelaos histophorus | reverse complement strand
AGTGATGTTTGTGTCCTACAGGAGTACCGTCTGAGGAAACGCTGTCGTCTTCGTCTCCGTCTTGAGGAGCAGCTCCGTTCTGCGGCTCAGACCTCCTCAGACTCTGGACCTCACTCGGCCTCAGACCTGTCGGACCTCCTCCAGACCTTCAGAAGCTCCAACACACACACACTGACCAAGGGCTCCCACTTCACACACACGCAGAAGTTCACCTTCACACAGGTGGGTCCAGAGTCTGACCTTTAAAAATCCACTTCTCCCAATTCTCTGATCAAACACACACTAGACTGTTGTGATGTGTAGTTGTGTTGAACCTGTGTGTGTGTAGTTGTGTTGAACCTGTGTGTGTAGTTGTGTTGAACCTGTATGTGTCGTTGTGTTGAACTGTGTGTGTGTCGTTGTGTTGAACCTGTGTGTGTTCAGGAGGCAGCTGCCCCGTGCCCTCTGCCCCAGGCTGTGCCCTCTGAGGGTAATACCCAGCTCCACCAGCAGGAGGAGCTGTCGTCTCTACAGCAGCAGCTCCAGCAGATGACCTCTGACCTGGAGCAGCTCAGCACTGACCTCAAGCACAAGAGTGTGACCACAGCACAGGTACTGCACAAGTACTACAACAAGTACTGCACAAGTACTACACAAGTACTACACAAGTACTACACAAGTACTACAACCAGTACTACACAGGTACTGCACAAGTACTGCACAAGTACTGCACAAGTATTGCACAAGTATTGCACAAGTACTGCACATGTACTACACAAGTACTGCACACGTACTGCACAAGTACTACACAAATACTACACAAGTACTACACACAGTACTACAACCAGTACTACAGACATGGCACAGGTACCTCCACCTGAAGCCCAGAAGTGTCAGTACTGCTGTCTGTACTCCACCTTCTGTGTAGTAATGGTACTTTTACCGTCTCTCCTCCTCCAGGTTCTGAATGACATAAACAAAAGAGAACGTGAAAATGAAACGAAGCGAGATCAGATTCAGGTGAAGAAGAAAACCATGGACCTTCTGCCCCAGGCCGAGGAGAACCTGACCAAGATCCAGGTGAGGGTCAGAGTGCATCTCCTCATCTGTCTTCTTATCTTGTTCCAGCTTTAATGCATATGATAAAAGAGTCCATGTTTGTAGTTTTTGCAGTTCCATGTTTGTAGTTTTTGCAGTTCCATGTTTGTAGTTTTTGCAGTTCCATGTTTGTAGTTTTTGCAGTTCCATGTTTGTAGTTTTTCCAGTTCCAGTTTGTAGTTTTTCCAGTTCCATGTTTGTAGTTTTTGCAGTTCCATGTTTGTAGTTTTTCCAGTTTCATCTTTGTAGTTTTTCCAGTTCCAGTTTGTAGTTTTTCCAGTTCCATGTTTGTAGTTTTTGCAGTTCCATGTTTGTAGTTTTTGCAGTTCCATGTTTGTAGTTTTTGCAGTTCCATGTTTGTAGTTTTTGCAGTTCCATGTTTGTAGTTTTTGCAGTTCCATGTTTGTAGTTTTTGCAGTTCCATGTTTGTAGTTTTTGCAGTTCCATGTTTGTAGTTTTTGCAGTTCCATGTTTGTAGTTTTTGCAGTTCCATGTTTGTAGTTTTTGCAGTTCCATGTTTGTAGTTTTTGCAGTTCCATGTTTGTAGTTTTTGCAGTTCCATATTTGTAGTTTTTCCAGTTCCATGTTTGTAGTTTTTGCAGTTCCATGTTTGTAGTTTTTGCAGTTCCATATTTGTAGTTTTTGTTGACCCTTCCTGTTTCTCTGGCGTCGTCTGGTGCTCAGGCGTTGGTGGAGACCAGTGCCAAGCGCGTCCTGAGTCTTGCCGCTCAGTGGGAAAAACACCGAGCTCCTCTGATCGAAGAAAACCGCCGCCTGAAGGAAATCTGCAGGGTCCAGGACGTCTGTACAATCAATCACATTTATTTACTTTTTCAACAACAAAACATGAACTAAGTTTGATTTCTGACTTTTTTTTTTTAGATGGAATCTTCTGGAAAACTGTCTGAGATCAGGTCTTTACACGATAAAATCACAGTGTGTACGGAGGAGGCGAAGAAGAAAGAGGAAACGTACAAACAGCTGGTAAACCTGAGCCGCCCTGTGCCTCAACTTGTACTTGTACCGTAGCCTGTATAGGACATAGCTAACCTGCTAGCGCCGCGTTCCAAACAGGAAGTGAGCGTGGGGGAGCTTCCGGCTCCATCGACTCTGGCTCCAGTTCACTTTTTATAGAGAAAATGTAACTGCTGCTGTTTTATATGGATGTCCAAAAATGACATAATTAAAAATATTAGTATTAGATTAAATAGTGAATAAAAATATAAATACATGCTTTTACACATTAATGCATACATAATAGGATTTTTTTATTTTATGTTTTTATTTACCATTTATCGGCAATGTAATACTTTCCAACATTTATTATTTTATTTATTTATGTCTAATGATGTCATTTTTGGTTCTCTATAGTTTTATTCCATTATTTTGTTTGTTAATAAATTCCAATTTGTACTTGTAATACCTGTACTTTTACTTTTACCTGTACTTTTACCTGTACTTTTACCTGTACTTTTACCTGTACTTGTGCTTGTACTTTTACCTGTACTTTTACCTGTACTTTTACCTGTACTTTTTACTGTACTTGTACTTGTACTTTTACCTGTACTTTTACCTGTACTTTTACCTGTACTTGTACTTGTACTTGTACCTGTACTTGTACGTTTACCTGTACTTGTACTTGTACCTGTACTTTTATTTCTACCTGTACTTTTACTTGTACTTGTACTTGTACTTGTACATATATTCTGAGGCTGTGGGCTGGTCCTCAGGTGTCGGAGCTGGAGAGCCTCCCTCAGGACGTGTCTCGCTCCGCCTACACACAGAGAATCCTGGAGATCGTCAGTAACATCAAGAAACAGAAGGAGGAGATCTTTAAGGTGACCACGGGTCCCATCACGTTTAGAAGAGACGAGAAGTGACGCTCAAACGCATTTAAATGTAACTCCGAGATTATTTTTTAATTTTCTGCAGATTTTGTCCGACACTAAAGAGCTTCAGAAGGAGATTAACAACCTGACGGGGAAACTGGACCGAACCTTTGCCGTGACGGACGAGCTCATCTTCAAGGTCTGTGGAAATTCACCTTTTAAGATTTACACTTATGATTTCAGATACTTATATACCAGAGACTATTATTTTAGTCATCGTATTTACAGTTGTGTTTCCATTTTAAATCATCGCAGTTACTAAGTTCTGTTCAAGCTCAGTAGTTTTGGCTGCAGCACTTTTATATGTAACATTATTAAATCTGTGTTGTTTTTTTCAGGACGCCAAAAGAGACGAATCTGTGCGGAAGTCGTACAAACACCTGGCCGCCTTACACGAAGTACGTTCTGCCCACACTGTCCACGTCTGTCATGAAACATACACATACATGAGCAAAAACCACCAAAAGTTTTTAAATATAGTCTGAAAACTCAAAAAAAACAAACAAATTCTAATTAAATCAGCTCCTTCTGGTTCAGTTGGCGTCACACCCTTGGCTTTTTTAAACATTTGATTTAATTTTCCGGCCTCTTTTAGAACTGCAACCAACTGATCCAAACCATTGAGGACACAGGCTCAATTTTACGGGAGATTCGGGATCTGGAGGAGCAGGTGAGGAAACTCAGAGGAGATTAATTAGATTTAGTTTATTAAAAGTTTTATTTTAGAATGAATTGACTCTTGTGACAGGTCTGTGTGTGATGAGGAAACCACACAGTGTAACATGAGCACTTTGTCTTTTTTATAATATTCTGAATGTTCTAGATTGAGTCGGAACATGGGAACAAAACGGTGGCGAACCTGGAGAGGATCCTGGAGGACTACAAGGCCATTCGTCAGGAGAACGCTGTGCTCGCCGCTAAAGTTTCCGTTTAGTCCAGTGGTGTGTGGAAGTGGGACTATTGAACCTCCCATGAGTCTGTCAGGTTTAATCAGCCAATAAAACCCACCTCAACATGTTTATTTTCTATAATTGTTTCTCATCATGTTCCTGAAGTTGAGTAAATTGTGCCTGAAAATCAGTTTCATGTGTTTTTGTATCTGCACGTCACACAGCAGGAACAGGCCAGTGTCCAATGGTACGGCAAGGAAATAGTGTTTTTTATGGAAGATAATGTGTTCCATTAGATTTTGAATTTTTCATTTAGATTTTTTTAATTCTGAAAAAAGACGCTTGCATTATTTTTATTCTGAATTTTAATTGCTGAAATTTTAAGTATACTTTTTCAGTATTTCTCAAATTCAGAATAAAGATTTGACCTTTTAAATGTTAAGCACATATATTTTCAAGAGTGTAATATTCAGAGCGTAAAATTAGTTAATTAGTTAATAATAATTAAATCTATACTTTTATACTTACATATTATTTAGTATTATTTTAGCCGTGTCATTGTAATTTAGTGCATTTTAAATTACTACTACTATTAATACTACTACTACTACTACTACTACTACTACTACTACTACTACTACTACTACTACTACTACTACTCCTCCTCAAAGTTTTTGAAAATCTACTTTGATAAAGCCAGTATCAAATGTTTTGTTTGTCCTATTGGGGATGTAAACATGAAAACAGGTCTAGAAACTCATTCTAACCTGTTCTAAATACAAATAGTTAAATTATTCATTGTATTGACTGTGTTTTAATCATACAACTATGATAAAATATAAGTTTTTGTTTTAGATTCATGGTTTTAATCTGACGTTAGACGTTTGGACACTGACAGACCCTCCTCCTCCGCAGCGGCAGGGGGCGCTAATGCGTCAGTGCGTCTCCTGAAGCGGGTCCGGTGTTGTGTGGAGTTAGCATGGGCGCCAGCGTTAGCCTGGAGCTATGCGGGTAAGGGACGCGATAAAGACACATTTTCACAATCTAACATCGGCATGTTTGTCTGAGGGTTACGGTTATTTATTCTAAAGTTGTGGCATTGATCCGCACGTTTATATTAAAGACAAAAGCACTTTACGCGTCATTAAAGCTCCTCAGCTAGCGCTAGCATTAGCATTAGCCATGTTTACAGTTTATCAGCAGTGCATTTACATTCCATTTACTTTACATGACCTGCTTCTTTGACAATCCTGTAATAACACACACAAACTGACAAATATTTAATTCATGGTTTGATTGCGGATTTGGATTAACCACCTCATTTTAAAATGTTTTATTCAGTGCTAAAGATGTGAGCCAAAGAACAACATTGCAATTTTGTCTGACCAGGACAAAATTTTAAAGCTTATATAAATTCTTCATCTTGTTTTCAGGTTTATTCTCTACTTACTAGTTCTGAGACTGGTTCATTCTAGTCTAGAGGAGTTTATTTTAAGAGAACTGGTCAAGCAAAATTAACTTGCTGCATGAACAGATCATTTCTCTACTTTTAAGTCATTTTCTGATTGATTTAAGTATGTATATTGTGTGGAAAACTGCCTCTCGTGTTCGTTAGTTTCTGCTTAGACAAAAAATACACTTGAAACAGAAATAAAGTCCAGATAATTTACTTATCCCAATATTAGAAAGCCAGACTTGTACAAGGAGTCTGTGCTGACATTCCCAGGCAGAGACTCAATGTTTACGCTGATACACTGAGTTTTATAGGCAAACTATAGTGGGAGGACCCCAGGGTTTAGACTTAGGGCCTCTTTGTTGGTGCTCAGGCCTCTCTGGACGCTGCACAGTCCAATCAGACTCCGTCCAGGTGTTCTCTGGGTAACCAGTCATGACATCATCCCTGTCAGTAGTTCTTGTCCTATTTAGTTTGCTATTAGATAAATTTGAATATCGTGTGTGTCTTGACATCTATGAGTCTCACAGCTGTGGTCAGAGCCTTTATCTTCAAATGACCTCGGTACAATAATGAAATACAGAAATTGTTATACAAAATAGCCTAGTTATTTACACTTATCTTACATTTTGGCTGAGCTTTTTCCAATTAACTTATAGAGAACTTATAACTGCAGGTGCAAACTGTAGATAAAACTGTAAATACGATCAGTGACAGGTCAGTGTTGGTGCAGTCTCCAGTCCTCTGGCATCACACAGACTCAAACAGCTGCTTCATAAAGGTGCACATGGACATAGGGGGACCAGATTTTCGACATTCAAAAACTGGGACACACTTGGTTTGGGGCGGCTGGTAATAAGAAGATTGTGAGACGAGTGCAGAAAACTGTTAACTGTACTGCACTTGGACCATTCATGACTTCATAAATTCAAAGTCTTTTAAGTAAACAACTAACAGTGTAATCCCTCTTTATTGCTGGCAGGGATCAGATTGGGACAGTTCTTGTATAAAACTTAAACAAATCAATGGTTTTGGATTAATCTGCTGGGACGGGATGTCTGGTCACTCTGCCTCAGCTTAGACTGCAGGCTCTTTTGGTCTTTCACATTGTATCCAGAGACTGTATAAAGACTATATGTAGATACGGTTTATGGTTGCATCACTTAACTTTACAAACTCTGACTTAAAACGCAGTGGAGTGAAGAATGAAGCTGGTTTGATTGTGCACAGTTACAGGATTAAAATGCCCCTCACAAGTACAAGTACTGCAGACAAAATTGTACTGTACATAACATTATAATATACTGAGAGTCTATTTTTTAAATGTTTTTAAAAAATTTAAGCCATTATTTATATCTTGATTTATTGCACGTTACCATTATCCTGCTGTTCTTGGACTGTGCGTTACAACACTGGAAATTCCCCACTGTGGGACTAATGAAGGCAAATCTTATCTTATCTTACCTTCTTGTTTCCATGGAGATGTCATTACTTTGCCAGGCATAAAGCCAGAATATGGAGTCATTTTTTCAACGTTCTGTGGTTGCCATTTTGCTTTTTACAGCATCTAGTAAAAAGAGGAAGTTCTGCCCCCAGCCTTTTTCAGCCCAAACGTGTGAAGAGTGAGTATGCAGCGCCCCCTGCTGCAGAGACAGGTGACCACACTGCCCTCACACTTCAACCTCACTGCTGCTATAGAGCTCCTGTCTGTGTGTGTGACTGTGAGCCTCGTGCAGGGCCCGAGGGGAACACCAGCCTAGAGACCAGCGCAGACGCAACAGACACCAGCGCAGACGCCAGCGCAGACGCCAGCGCAGACGCCAGCGCAGACACTGGAGCAGACACTGGAGCAGACACCAGCGGGGAGGAGAGCCATGGCAGTGAAAACCAGCTGGAACTGGACCTCCGCAGGATGTCTCGAAAACACAACCTCACCAAAAGGAACGTTAGAAACATCTTACGGGTGAGTCTGGAGCCTCCTCTGTCCAGGAGAGGCCCGTGGAGAGAACACTGGAGACACAAATTAACAATGATGTGGTGGACAGAGCGTTTGTCCACTGGTATTAAAGTCAGTAAGTAAACAGTGCCTAAATCTGCGTGTGTGTGTGTGTTTGTGCAGGAGGTGATCACACATGAGCGGGTGGTGGACATGATGAAGGCGGCCATCAGAGACACTCAGGACCTGCCTCTCTTTGTACGTTCACGCTCACACTCTTACCTGTCCACCCAGAACCACACTGACCAGACTTTACACAGACACAGAGACGCATGCTCAGTTTGTGGAAAAAATAATACAAAATTTGGGTGGGACTTAAAGAAATTATCTAATTAATTACAGGCATTGTAATTAATTTCAATTGATCACATAATATTTGTCCTTAAAGCAACATTTATTTTATGTAAATGAGTTTGAGTGGACTGAGTTTCTTCATTTGTTGGAGCTTGTGCTGCTGACGCCTTTTATTTGAACTGCTCTCACCAACAGCTCCAGCAGGTTCTGTTCTGTCACAAGTTTTTCAGGTTTATTTCATTTGAGGAGCTTCTCTGATCTGCAAATTAATTTCTGCACAATTTGCAATAACGACGCCTTTGTCAATACTTTCATCAGGTCGTTTTTGAATAGAAATTTACAGCAGACCCAGAGGCTTTCTTGCCTTGTAGTTTGAACTGTGTATTGGTATAATTGTCTTATTATGACCTGCTGCACTGACAAACATTCCAAGTTGTTTGGCAAACTGCAATAAAATGTTATTTTCTTTGTAGTTAATTAATCATAATTGATGCGTTATTATCCCACTCTGAAGAAAAGAATGCCAGTTTACAAATAAAAAGAAGAAAGAAACTACTTAAATGTCTGAGAAACACTGCAAATTTTCTCAGAATCTGTGACTTATCGCAAGTCACAAAAGTTAAACATTTTGTTCTGAATTTCTGAATTTTCAAGTGGAGATGTCTTCCACATTTGAGAAACACATGATACAAATTAATGGCTGTGAATGGAGCTTCTCAAGTTTGGAAAGAGGTTTTTCTGGCTCTGTGGTCCAGTTCCAGACTTTTCTGGATTCAAACAGAATGTGACTGGCTGCTCAGATCATCTCGTCTCTGCTCTGGCCTCAGACTGAAGCTTTTTTGTGTTTTTACAGGAGCCTAAAATGACGCGGTCGAGGCTGAAGCAGGCGGTGGAGCAGGGCCAGGTAACCACAGCCATTATAAAGCTCGGTCCATTGTTCATTTGACGTCACATTCTGAAGTGTTGTTTTGTGTCAGAAGGTGAACTGGAGCCTCCCTGCTGTCGGCTCCACAAACAGAGTAAGAACATCTCCTGAAAGCATCGGCTGATCTACACAGTTTACATATTTGCACTTTAAAGGTCCAATATTACACAGACTCCTGTGGCCTTTAAACCATGTTGTGACGCCGTTTCCTCCTCAAAAACAGACCTGGACTTTTGTTTCATTCTCACGTGTTTGAGTAACTCTTTGTTATGAGTCTGTCTCCAAAGAGTCACATCTCCAAAGTTCTCAGCTCCTTTTACCTTTAGATCAGTGGAGATTAGGAATTCCAGAGGCTGAAATGATCCTGTTGATTCTAGTGAAGGTGTGTGGGGTTTAAAAACACAGTGGAGCACTTCCTACATCACCAGGTGGAACAGAGTGTTTTCAGTTTGAGACACTAACTTAAACATGAATGAAACAAAACTCCAGGTCTTTTTGTGACGAGGAAACAACATCAGAACAGATTTTAAACAGGGTTACTTGGACTTTTAAGTTCCAGTTCTTATTTTTTTTTTAACTTAAATAACAAAACTGTGTGTTCACTGCTGGTTTCTTGTGGCCTTCAGGGCTCGGGGTTCGTGGACATGGATCTCGAGGAGGAAGAGGACTCATCTGATGAAGAATATTGTCCCGATGAAGACGAGGAGGAGGACACGGATGAGGTCGGTTGATGTGAAAATAGTCATAGTCAGAGAACAATGAAAGTGACTCCAGGCTGCAGACTCACACACTCAGTTTACAGGAGCTTTATGTGAACTTTCTAGAGACTCCAGTGAAATACGAGCAGATTTGGAGCAGAGTTTCATATCAAGAACAGGAATTTATTTACGGACGGAAAATAAAAACTACAGAATCTGGCTCTGGTGAAAAAAGCCTAAAGGCAAAACTTGATTTGTGTCATAAATAACGAGTTTTTTATTCAGAAACACGTCCAACAGAGCCATAAACCAGCGCTTTTATCTGCTTTATTCAGTCGGGTTGTGCCCAATTTCATGAAGAATAGAATCTCAATCTTAATGGAACCTCCTGGAAAGTGAAAATAAAATAAACGCTGTTGTTTTCCTGACTCTCCCAGTGCATTATGGTCTATATTGATGCACTGTGGGAATTTTTGAGTGCTCGACTTTTTCCACAAACTGGACACTAAAAATAGGAATAATAGAGAAAAATAGGGAATAGTGTGACATTAGGACACGGCCAAAGTCAGCTGGAGCCAGAATCGATGGAGCCAGAAGCGCGTCCGTGCTCACTTCCTGTTTGGCATGTTCCGGTTAGCGGGTTAGCGGGTTAGCATTGCCCATTTATATAAACAGTCTGTGATTTCAACCCTACTGACGGAACAATAATAACTTGCATAACAGTGAGAATGGATGTTTTTTGGAAAGAAAGTTTAGAAAAGTCTAGTGCCGAACAATAACGTAATAAAGCCAAGTTAGCCGAGCGTCGACTATGATAAATGTTAAATAAAATGTCTGTCTCTTTGTGTGTTTGAGCAGCTGTTTCTGAGCGACGGCGACAGTCTGGCCTCTCCGCTCAGACCACAGTCTCACTCTCAGACCAGCACGCCTCAGAGCTCCGGCCACTCGCACTCCAGAGCCACCGACTCCTCCCCCTGCCACCGAGCCCCGCCCTCCGCCCCGCCCACTGACTCCTTCTTAGACCGACTCAACGCTGTGGAGGAGGAGCTCAACGCCAACCCCGCCTACTTTTACCAGGTAAGACGGAAACCTGGGGGCAGTTTAAAATGGAGCTGGACGGGTCAGATTGGAGATTTATTGACCCGGTTTATGGATAATCCCTTTAATTACTGTGATTTCTGACAACTATCCTCTCGTCTTTTTAGTAATTAGCAAAAATTTACGCCTTTTGAACAGGGAAAAGTCTTCACGAAAATGCTCCCTCCTCAAAAACAGACCCGAAGTTGTGTTTTGTCTCATTCAAATGTTTGAGTAACTCTTTATTAGTCTGTAGCATCTCCAAAGCTCCAGTCAATCTCTTCCACCTTGTGATGTCATGAAGTGGTAGTTTTCAAGTGAACAGATCCTTTTACCTCATTCCAGAGCAGAAATTATCCAAATGATTCTAGTGAAGGTGTGTGGAGTTTAAAAACACGGTGGAGCACTTCCTGTATCACCACATGGACTAAAACCAGGGCTATATCAGATCTAAATCAGGTCTAAACCAGGACTAAACTAGGACTAAACTAGGACTAAACCAAGACTACACAAGGACTAAAACAGGACTAAAATGGGACTAAAACGGGACTAAAACGGGTCTAAAACGGGACTAAAACGGGACTAAAACGGGACTAAAACGGGACTAAAACGGGACTAAAACGGGACTAAAACGGGACTAAAACGGGACTAAAACGGGACTAAAACGGGACTAAAACGGGACTAAAACGGGACTAAAACGGGACTAAAACGGGACTAAAACGGGACTAAAACGGGACTAAAACGGGACTAAAACGGGACTAAAACGGGACTAAAACGGGACTAAAACGGGACTAAAACGGGACTAAAACGGGACTAAAACGGGACTAAAACGGGACTAAAACGGGACTAAAACGGGACTAAAACGGGACTAAAACGGGACTAAAACGGGACTAAAACAGGACTATAACAGGACTAAAACGGAACTAAAACAGGTCTAAAACAGGACTAAAATGGGACTAAAACAGGTCTTAACTAGGTTTAAACAAGGTCTAATCCAGGTTTAAACCCGGTCCACCTTGTGATGTCATGAAGTTGTAGTTTTCGAACGGTTCCTTTTCCTTATAGTTCAGTAGATTTAGGCGACTCCAGGACTGAGATGGTCCAGATGATTCTAGTGAAGGTGTGTGGTGTTTAAAAACACAGTGGAGCACTTCCTGTATCACCACACGATGACATCACCAGGTGGATCAGAGTGTTTTGTGTTTGAGAGAAGAACTGCTAAAGCCTAAATCTGCAGGGTTTGTGTGTTAAACATGTGAATGAACCAAAACTCCAGGTGTGTTTATAACGTGGACTCTCCATTAGACCAGAGATGGAACAGTGGGATTTGGACCCTTTGTTAAAACTCTACTTCCCTCCAGGATGAGGACCCGTTGGCCTGCCGCACCCGCTCAAAGCTCCCCTTGGTGGACGTCCCTATAAACCGTCTGGAGGCGGAGCTTCTGGCCCCTGACATCACCGCCGACATGTACGCGAGCCCCTCCCACCAGACCAGAGACCCTCACTGGACCCAGTGGCTGCAGGGCCTGGTGGCCCCGGAGAACTCAGGTACAGAGTTTAGAAGAGGCCGATCCATTACACATTCTGATCAGTTTTGTCTTTAGTCAAAAGGAAATAAATGCTGTTTTCAGTTGGTATCAGGTATTGGTACATACTTATAACCATAGTATCAGAACCGGTATCAGAAAAAGCTAGACTAATAAATGCTGTTTCCAGTCTCTGCACTGGGATCAGTTGGTATCGGGTATTGGTACATACTTATAACCATATTGTTGGAAACGGTATCAGAACCGGTATCAGAAAAAGCGAGAACGGTGCGTGTCTACTCACTGAAAATGTCAAACAAATCATTGTTTTGGCCCCTGTCTGGTCCCTATTTGGTTCTTGTTTTGTCTGTGTTTAGTCCCTGTTTTGTCTGTGTTTAGTCCCTGTTTGGTCCCCGTTTTGTCCCCATTTTGGTCTCTGTTTGGTCCCTGTTTGACTCTCTTTCTGGTCCATGCCTCGTCCCTGTTTTGTCTCTGTTTTGTATCTATCTGGTCTCTGTTCGGTCCCTGTTTGGTCCCTTTTTGGTCTCTTTTTTGTCCCTGTTTGGTCCCTGTTCTGCTACTTTTCGGTCTCTGCTTGGTCCCTTTTTGGTCTCTGTTTGGTCCCTGTTCTGCTTCTTTTCGGTCTCTGCTTGGTCCATGTTCTGTCCCTTTTCGGTGTCTGTTTTGTTCCTGTTTTGTCTCTGTTTGGTCCCCGTCGGTCTCTGCTTGGTCCCTTTTTGGTCTCTGTTTGGTCCCTGTTCTGTCCCTTTTTGGTGTCTGTTTTGTCTCTGTTTGGTCTCCATTTGTCTGTGTATCTGGAGCTCATTTGTACCTCAGCAGAGATGATGGTGTGATCTGCGCGGCCTCATATTAAACCTTTTAAAACTCTTTTCTTCTTCAGAGGAGGCAGAGGACGAGGACGACCCAGAATACAACTTCTTGGAGGATCTGGATGAGCCCGACCTGGAGGACTACAGGACCGACCGAGCTGTGCAGATCACGAGTATGTGCCCACAGAGAAGGACCTCTGTCTGTGGAGGACCTCTCTCTGCTGTACACAGAGTATGGTCTGTCTTCTCTGTACTGTCTGGTCATCAGTCACCTACAACTGGAGCGTTTCTCAGTTCAGTTCTGATCTGGCCAAGATTTTAAAACTTATATCAGGTTATTCATGTTGTTTTCAGATTTATTCTCTACTTACGTGTTCTAAGACGCTTCATTCTAGTTTAGGGGGAGAGAGAACTTGTCCAGTAAAATGATCTCGCTGTGTGGACAGATCATTTCACTACTTTTAAGGGTTTACATATCAAATTTTGGTCAAGGTTTTGTGCAGTCCAGTCTCCACGTTCTTGAATGAGTTATTATATACACAGTCTGTGGTCAGAACCTGCTTGTTTATTCTCATCTTTCTGGTCCATTAAAGATGGAAGAAACTGCATGAACATCCACTTATAAACACATTTTCTCATATTTTAAACATTTGTTTTGTTTTGTATTTCAGAAAAGGAAGTCAATGAGCTGCTGGAGGAGTTTTTTGAGACGGTAAGAGCTCAAATATCTCCATTATTATGATCGATGATGATACAGTGATTATTGTGACCGTCCTTGTGTGATCGTTGGTGGTTTGTTTGCTGCTGCTGTTGTAGCTCCAGGAACAGGCGGCTGAGGAGGAGGAGCACGAGGAACCAGACGACGAAGAGTCATCCACGCCTGGGCCTCAGTTTAACGTCCCTCAGTCTTTACGGTAAAGTCTCGCTCTGTATCTCCGCCCGGTGGACCTCAGGCCCTGGTGTACACGTCCATGTTCCTCTCGTTGGGACAGAGCAGCAGAGCGGTGCTGTCTCTGTTTGGGTCGAGAGGAAAAGAAACCTCCTCAGAACCTCAGATCTTCCACATCAGAGTCACATGAGGAAGAGAGCTCGGAGGGACAAGACTGTTACAACAACAACTTTGCTAACCTGAGGCTTTTAGTTGGAGAAGTTGCCTGATTTTGGCTGCGATTTCTTCTCCTCGAACATCAGCAACTCAAGTCAGCAATTTAAACTCATCCACGTTATCTATAGAATTTGTCCTCCTCAAATTATGACCCCAGTCTACAGACCCAGTTTAAGTCTTTGTTTAAAAGTAAAATGTGGAGATGGTTCCTCTCACTTCCTGTGGACTTTATCTCCTCTCCAGTGCACAGTAAGTCTCCTCCTGACTCTGTTTCCTTGTCTCTGTTCAGACTGGAGCCTTCGTTAGTGCCACTGCTGAACGTGACGAGGCCCAGTCAGAGCAGAAGAGCCCTGCAGGACACCACCAACACCACCAACACCTCCAACACCACCCACATAGTGCCACTGCTGAACGTGACGAGGCCCAGTCAGAGCAGAAGAGCCCTGCAGGACACCACCAACACCACCAACACCTCCAGCACCACCCACATCTCCAGCACCACCCACATCTCCAGCACCACCCACACCCAGGCTCTGAGCTCCCCTCCACAGCCCCACAAGGTCCAGGGCGACCTCGGCCTGCAGCATCATGTGACCCAGGCCCCGTGGACCAGCAGTCATGTGACCCAGCTCATTCTGCTGCCCCAGAGTTCTAGTCCAGCCCTGGAACTGAGTGAGCGTCAGAGAGGACAGCTCCAGCAGCAGATCCAGCAGGTAATACTGGACTCTGCACAAAAAGATAAAAGACATGAAAGATGAAAAGTACAAAAACAAAGCTGAGACGCCTTTAAGAGATGTTTTCTTTGAGATTTTAAATATTATTTTTTGTTTGTTTTGTCCCCTCAGCACGTGCAGCTCCTCGCTCAGGTTCATCTTCTGACCAAAGGGATCCAGGCTCTGAACCACGAAGCCGACGTCACCAAAAACTTCCTGGTAAAAGTGCTCTGCCGCATTCTTTAGTCCTGCTGTGTGTTTGTGTTTGTGGTTCCACTGGTGTTTTGCTGCTTTCAGGTGGAGCTGGATCAGTTTTCTCGTCGCAGCAGATGTTTTCCTGCCAGTAGTTTTAAAGTGTGTAACCTGCAGCCGGCTCTGGAGCTCGTAGAAGAAGAGCGAGGCGTGTCCTCCGTTTCTCACGAACCTTCTCTGGGCTCCGGGGCTCATCCCAAACGCTGGTTACCCTCCATGACCCCCACCACGAACGGTGAGTCCAGGTCATCTCTGTCTCTCTCTTCAGCTGTGTTCAGACCGCGGCATCACAGTGTAAAGTCTCTGTGGACGCGTGTCTACGTCCTGTGTTTCTGCGGCGCTTCTTCAGGCGTCTGTGCAGTGAAACTCTGGTGTAGACACGTCACGTTTTGAGCTTTAAGGCATTGATGTCAGAAGTTGAAAAACCTGAACTTTTGGCGTTGCATGGGCCTTGTTGATGAATCAGGGGCAACTGTCCAGTGATGTAGCGATGTTATTACCCGGAGAAGGAGAAGAAAGAGAAAAACCCCTGAGCCACAAACACCAGAACAAGAAAGTCCACACGGTATCATTAGAGGAGAATAAATACATACATGCCTCAACCACTGATCGCCTGATGTGTTTTATGCAAGAAATACACTAAAGCCTGGGTCAAGTTTTTCTTCTGTTGAGCTCTTTTACAAAATAAAAATGCCAGAGAGCTGCTCATTTTAGCAGCTGCAAGAAATTGAGAGCCTTGGGGTCCAGTTAGATGTAAAACATAAACCATCATCCATTAGTGCACAAAGTTTGGATTCAGAATGATACGTTTAGA
>KN497573.1:254-30582 GCA_000787155.1 Scartelaos histophorus | reverse complement strand
TATTAGTATTAGTATTAGTATTATAAGCAAAAATCTGTCACACCAAGACATTTTGGATATCAGTATCAGCTGAAAAAACTTTAATACAAGCAAACACTTGCCCATTGATTAAGATTCTGTTCACGCTTACTTCCAATTAGCTTTTTTCCAATGAATGGTCTAAAAGTTGTGTTATTGATCCCGACTCAGTTCAGGCTTAATGTAAGAAACCTCACCCGGGTCCCCTGATTTGCAGAACTTTATCTAAAGTAAGTATACTACACACAGTCACGTGACTCGGCTTACATTACAAAACAAAACAGCTCATCCACTGATAGGCTGCCACTGGTTATGGCGCTGCAGACTGATGTAGTAACGAATGGAAAGCAAAATGTAAATGTGTGGATGTTATTGGGTGTTGGAGGGCCATACCAAGACAGAACAGAGGAGGAGGAGGAGGAGAGACAGCAGTAATGTGTCCTTCATGGGGTGAGGCTGGACACAAATGGCACGGCGTGGAGCTAAATTGACTCCATTACAGGAGCAGTGCAGCGGAGAGCATCAGTGACATCAGAGCATCGGGGGGAGAGTGACAGGGGCAGGCAGGGGCAGATAGCAGCAGGCAGGAGCAGACAGGAGCAGATATGGTACATGCATTCAACAGACCAGCAGCTGTGGTCTAGGATTTTCATGTGTTGAAATTTGATGTAAAGGAAGGTTTTTGTATTTTTGTGTTTCTAAATCGCATCACGTAAAAAGTTCATATTTCCCAGCAATGTTTTAAAAGAAAAACTGTAATGGAATACGTTTTGTCCTGTGTTACCTGCAATTCTGTGATGACTATGAAGGCAAATAAATTGATTTTGTTTTGTGTCACGTATTGCCTCTTGCCAGTTTTATAGCTGTCCAGTATAGTTTTTACGTTTACATGTTTATGACAAGAAAAAAAGACAAAAGTTCTTATAATTTTTAGAGCATGAAACTTTGCAGCCTTGGACATTGTCAGTGACATGGGCCAACTGTCAGGGAGGGCGAGTACCAGGGCCTGGGAGGGAGTGACAGGAGCATGCTTTGTGCAGGATGCGGCAGCAGCTGTGGTTTACTGCTGATTTGCATGCTTCATACACTGACTCAAATCTGAATGTACAAGTGGAAAATCAGCCTTTACAGTGAACGAGTCATGCGTACGTGTGTTTTGATCTGTCCTCAGTCATTTATAACATTAGAAGCAAATTGTGTGGTTCGCTTCATATGCAAAGTTCAATGAAAGTATAAATGAAAGGATGTATATGTCTACATATGTGTACCTATGTCATATGTTTTATGTATCACTATGTAGAAATATCACTTAATTCTCTTATTTGAACAATTACATTGCAAGTGCTCTTTTTGCAGCTTGAATAATATTTTTCTTATTATAGGCCATATAGTTGAGTTTTTATTTTATTTACCAATCATAGGAAGTGATTAATATGCCTGGATAGCACAATAAAGAGCATATTGGATGTTTTCAGATATTTTGGGCACTACCCATTCAATCCCCATGGTGCAGTTTATATTTATTATGTACTGTAATTAAGTCTAAAACTCCTGATAGTGTCTTATCTATGTTATAAGTCCATGTGTTGTGTTGCATAAAATAAAAAGCTTATATAACCCACTTGCATAATGTAAAGTAATAGCAACTTCAATACAGGCTTAATTTGTTGGATCAGAGGCTACCTTTATGCCTTTTGTGTGTGGGCGTATCTCTATCTCACAGCACATTCATGGCATTCAAAGCTCTGTCTCTGTCCATTTAGTTTTAGTAGAAAAAACATTTATTCAACCTTAAGCACCTCCCAATGCTAAATGGCTAAATGCAACAAGCAGTTAAAAATTTTCCCTAAATTCCACCTGCCAGAAAATGATCTCCAGCTTTATACTAGAGTTTTGGAGTGCTTAAAGCTTAAAGCTAAAGCTTAGGGGAATGTCATGCCACCACAACTATGGGCACAGACTAAAATCTCATCCTGGACTATTGTTTGTATAGCAGGTACCATTTGTATTTTTGTTCTTAAAGGTGCACTATGTAAATTTCCCTGTGGTGGTGGTTGCCTAGGATGTTCCACAGTATGGAGTCAGTCTCCATGGAGAAAACAGGAGGCACCACCACTCTAAGTTATGGGTCTGACCAAGTGCGGACCACAAAGTAAGAACATATGGAATGAATTTTATATAGTGCTTTTCCACCTTCAAGGCACTCAAAGCACTTTACATCAAAGAACCACTCACCCAGTTAAACACACTGGCATCAAGGTGGATCAAGTGTTTTGCTCAAGGACACAACAAAAGCATTCATCTGTGGGAGCTACTATGTAGATATGTTTAATATTGTACTGGAGAATATTTCATGCAAAGCAACAATAATTCCATGGAGACAAGTGTGCAACTTTAACATACAAATGAACTTCATAAAATAAATACGGGCTAAAAGTAACCTTCCACCGCATACATATTCAATAAGAAGAAAATGATTTTTTGTCAATTATACAGCGCAGTATAAACCCTTATAATGAGACGCTATGACCTTATCTGGTTTTTAATAAGAAACCCTTTTCAGTGAAAGAACAAGAGAAGCGACGTAATATGTGTGCACCAATGACCTAACCTGAACTAAGAAGCTCACTCTTATTTTCTACATATATTTTATATGTATTAGTAATAATGACACATGGGCACTCTGTATTATTTGTATTATTAGATTAGCTATTTATGTTTTAATTATCTGATTTGGACTGACATAAGACTCACGTGTCAGAAGATGTTTGCATAGATCTAAACTACAGAGTTAATAGGATTTTTTATGCAGAATACAAAAGGAAATATTGTTTGTGGGGGACATCATGGTACTTCAGTTGCATCTATTCAAACTGTGTTTTTGATTTGGTTGTGATCAATCTTACAGTCTTAATTGACATGTTCAGTATAATTCAGCAAGAGAGAGATTCCAACATACACCATAAAGAACTACAAAGAGAACTTTAAACAATGCCTTATTTATCAAGGAGCCATCTGTAATCGCTTACTTGTTCTTAATTCAAATCAATAGACAAGTACCAGTGTGTCCCTCTTTACTGTGTGCCATTCACTTGAGCTACTTGATGCTTCACACTGTTCCAACTGTTGACTCATACTGCCGGGGCTTCCTCCGACTCCAGACCCTTCTCTGTTATTTATAGCGCTAGAAAAGACAAGAGGGAAGATGTAACCAAGACAACAGTGGATACTTTGGCTCTCTATTGGACTGAATGAAAAAAGAAAGTGTGCAATTAAGTCTTTTTTCCCCCCTCTCTCTTGCTGTGATACATCTGCTTGATTATAGGCACACAGGCTGCTGGGGATATGTCCATACTCAAGTGGAATGTACAATGGATGGTGCAGTATGTCAAGGAGCAGCAAGATAACTTGTATTGGCAATGTGAGCAATAGCATAACTACAATATCTGTGGCATGTCATATCTGCTGTTGTTGGTCATTAGTTCAAGTTCTAGAGCTTGAACTGAAGTTTTGTTCTTCAGATTATCTTGAGTCAACTTAAATTCAAGATTTGTAAGAGTCACTGATGCCAGAAAAATATCTAAATAAAATCTTGATATTTGCCTGCATCAATTTTATAGAGACTGAGATATTAGTCCAAATGTAACAGTGTTATTGTCTACTGCAGCAACAATTTACTTCTGTATAAATGTCCTTCCTATATAGGCATATATTTCTATTGTTTGCTTTGTTGTTACATTAAGATTCTGTAACTTCTGTTGTAGCTGATACGATTTTTACTCTTTACACCTCTACAAGATCCTTATGACCAAAATGAGCTCTAGCTAATCTAGCCTTGCATAAAGGTAATTTCCAAAATACATGGTTGTAGGTAAAGAGCAATCTGATGGTAATGCATAAACGAGGGCAAACGAAAAAGAAACGTGAAGCGCACCATTGAGCGTCTGATTAGGGGAGGTTAGCGCTGAAATTATTCAGCGGTATAGAGTAGTTAATTAAACGCAACACTTGGCAGATCAAGCATGTTCAGCGCAGAGCACAAGATGGAGGCAGCAGGGATGGGCCAGTGTGGGACAGTGCAGCTGTGCTCTCTCTGAACTGTGGCCCGGGCCCTGGACTGGACCGAGCCTATGTCTTATAGTCTTCTATTTCGCAATCCAAGGTCAGTCTCCCTAATATGTCATTACAAGCGATTTCAGCAAATGCAATATCCAGGAAATGCAATGTGTAGAGATACAGAGATTTCAATTGCTTGATAATGTTCATTTGTCCTTTAATGATTTTTTTGGTGATCAAGTATTAATATAGTTTTGCTTTAAATTTGCTCTGGTTAGTCATTTAGTATTAAGTGAAGGGGATATAATATATGCCAAAAACTACTGGGCATTTTGTTAATTCATGTCCTTAATGTCTTTAATTTTAATAATTTGGGCAGTGAAGTGACAACCACTTACTTCATACTAAGTAGAGAAAAAGAGAAGGATATTCAATGAGATATTGTTATTATGATACATACTTATAGTCATAGATTCTATAACTTCATATCACAATTTCCAGCCTTAATACTAAGCTGGAAATTGATGAAAGTGATATGAATACACTGTATATTTCTCTTCCCATGATGCACCTCTCCAAAGCCAGTGCACCTGCCGTTGACTCCGTCCATCATGCAGCGGACAATACAGACCCACTCATTCTTAATGCAACACAAACTACATTGTCTCCTCCATCTCATGTCCATTATTGATTTGCGGATTCTGCCAGCTAGTTCAGATCCATGAGTGACAGTCATAGTGTCCCTTTAATAATACAAGCTAACTTTAGAACAAGGCGTAACACGTGTCCTCTTAGCGCCGTATCATATTTCCAAATTTCATCCGGAAATTTCATTCAATCAATGCGCGACACACGACACCCGCTGCAGAGCCATGTTTATCAGCTGTCTTTTGTGTTTGGAGACAATGCTGACTACAATGGCGTTTTGTGTTAAGCAAAGTGAGTGGTGATTATTGCATGGGGGAAGAAAAGAAAGGATGAAAGATGTGCTTTACAATTCACTTAAGCTCTATTATGCGCGCTGATTTCAACGTCTTTCATTAGCAGGGTAATAATCATGTGAGGGCCCAAGATACAACACTGAACAGCCCCAATATTTTCAATAAAAGCTCAAAAGTTCAGACAAGAAGAAAAAACTCCAAACTTTTGACTAGTAGTGTATGTTGTTTTTGTAATCCTGTAAAGAAATGTCTGTTCTGCATTCAAACCATCCTTCAGTTACTGCCTCAACCATTATTTTAGTCCTGGATCTTGGACAGAAGTACTTAGCTGGATTATTAACCTACCGTGAGTGCAGAATCTGTCCATACAATTAGCAAATGAGATAAGGCTGCCATTTGCAAAAGAAAGACATTTTTAGCTGAGGTCAGTGGAAAAGACGGAGGGACAAAAGAAAGTAGGAAGATTGGGAAATGAAGCACCTTTATTCTGCTGTTGCGCTCATAAAATTTTACAACTGGCAATTTTGGAGATTTTTTGGCACCTGTCTGAAGATGGTCAGCTTAATTCGATGTCCCCAAACCTAAGTGCATTAAAAGTTCCTATATTAGAGTTTTAGCTATGTTACAATGTTGTTACCTCATACATTATGAGTTGTGTTTTGTTTCTTTCACACATGTTTCATTCACCTTTTATTATTAGTGTGTCAGCTTCTCCAAAGTTGAAAATGCCTTGTTCCACCTTGTGATGTCATGAAACAGCTCCCTTTTACCCTTAATTTGACCATTTTCAAACTTTCAAATGATGAATATTAACAAAACGCCTCCCCAGGTATATTTGTGATGAGGAAACATCATAACGTTGATTTGCAAATAGCATAATATGGGCTTTTTCAGCTGGGAAGGTTTTAACCTGATTGATCATGTTAATTTTTCACCTATAGCCAAGAAGTACAGATCATGTTGACACAGCAGTTTTTTTTGCCTATGAACATGGGATTACAAACCTGTTTTGTTCTTGAAAGAAGACGCAGAATGGTAAATATGTATTGGTTTACATAGTCCATAACAATCTATAGATCTAAAACTAAATTTATTGGCACAGCTAAGCACCCATTAAGTCATTAAGGTGATTCAAGTTATTGATTTGTCTGTAATCAGTCAATCAATCAATCAACCAGTCAGTTATAGACTCAGAAATCTCTTAAAATCCATGCTTTTTTACTGTCTTGCCTCTCCACAGATTTGCCTTTTAACTCTAACCTGGTGTGACCATTTTACTTTGCCTGGAATGTTCCACTGTAAAGCCTTAAGTTTATCTATCTGTATCTAAATCATGCGTTCTTACTGTGGGCTTGCATCTCCACAGATCTGACCTGTACCTCTGATCTGGTGCCTTTGCTTCAGCTGCTTGTTCACATGGAGATGGATAAGTTAATGTCGTACTGTGGGACATTTTAGGCAAAGCAATGACATGTACACAAATAAATGTTTCACAGTGCCCCTTTAACTGGATAATGTTTATATCAATTCATTTGTTTTATTCTCCTCCTCTGGATGTTCCCAAATATATTTCTCCAGAACACGAGTGCTTTTGGTATTGTTGGCTACCTTCTCAGAATGTTGCAGCCTCTCCTCATCCTTCTGCCCACGCCGGAGCCTGCCAACATGGCCATTGGCAAAGTGAGGTCCCTGTGTGGAGGAGCGTGCCTTGAAAGACATATCAGACAACATACCAGAGGAGACAGCACAATACATAAACCGGAGAGACAGAAAAGAGCATAATCTAATTACAAAGTAAGTAGCAGAGCGATGGGATGAGTTGAATACAGTAGACACAGCTGAGTCACTGCGCTTGTGTGTGAATAATCAGATATTGTTATTCATATGAGGCCGGCTGCTCCACTGTGCCACGGGCCATGTGCAAAAGCTGAATGACGGTAAAGCAAGCCAATGACAAGCTAATAGTGTTTGTGTGGGAGCGGAGGAAGACTCGCAGCTATGTTCTGTTTGGTTTAGTGACATTTACTAAATTATCCTTGTCTAATTATTGGCATTTACAATTTAGTTTTTTTACAATTTGCCTCTGGATCTGTCTGTCTACACTATAATAGAGTATATGTGTATTAGTAATTTAAAAGTTACTCTCAAGTCACTATGTAATTGAATTTATGCTTGATAATATACTAACAGTACTAATAATTGATTATCTATGGTGTATGAAATGTTTCTTGTTCATGAAGATGTGTTGCCAGGGATGGTCCACAATATGCTGTTAAAGTTTTCAATCTTACAGTTATTAAATTATAGCTTGCTGAAATTAATACTTTGGAAAAACATGCAATTGCACTATAGTTTAAACTTCTTTTCTCCATGTAGATAGATAAGTTTAATGCCATCCTGTGGAACATACCTGGAAAAGAACCCCATCACCAGAAAAGTTACATAGTATTTATATTTTACTATATTTGAATTACCTAGACACAATCATTTCAAGCGATATGGACACTGCAACAGTTTATTATTGTGCAACCTAAATTTTTAACTTACATTTCTGATAAAAGCTTTAATATTACCACTCCTAAGAAATAGTCTTGTCTTGCTATTGCTGTTGCTCGATCGCACAATCCCTCAGTGATGATTCTTCTTTGGCTCTGGACAATAACTCTATATTACATGACCTGATCTAAGCCGTAGCAGCGCTCATAGATCACCTCCCACACCTCTGTGTACGCACCCACCGAAACAGCCAGCCAGGCACTATATTTAAGCAAACATCATATACCACGCCTCCATGCATAAATGCACATGGCCCTATTACCTTTGGTCTTTTCTGCAAAAAATGAAAGATTGCACGCGCACACACACACACACACACACACACACACACTTAAACAGGCTCCGCGTCCTCTCCCCACCTCTTAATATCATGACATTTCAGATAAAGCCCCTAGGAGAACTGTGAGCCATAAAGTGTATGTATAGAGCGATATAGCAAGCTTCTCATTCAATACTAACTCTAATACAAAGAGTGGTCTGTTGTGGTGATAACTCTATAAGTCGGAGTGTCCATCTGTCTCCAGCTCTGCAAGGCTAAACTGTCCATTATACATAGGTGGCTGTTTGATGTATTTTGCACATCTGGAGTTTCTATAGAGACGGTGAAAATAGGGTATTCTGTTTGTAGTGAGGGAATGCTACTGAAAGTTATTCTGTTTCAGCAAAAAATATATACCTCCCTCTTAAATTATTTATGTTGGTGTGTATACGTTCATACTAAAAAGTCCACAAGTTTTCCATTCACTGACTTTTTAGAAGTTTTGAGCCGTGGTGTCAAAGCGGGTTGGCAAACTGCTGCATTGTGAGGATTGAAGAAGAACTTTTCTCCGTAGAGATGTTATTGCTTTGTCTGAACATTTTGACTGTATCGTATGCTCTGTCTTTTAAGTTAAGTGTCAGATCTTTGGAGAATCAACCTCGTTCACGGTCAGAATGCATGTTTCTTCTAGATATTTTTGAGCTACCTGTAGGTGAATAAATGTAAGGTAGAGCTATTTAATGTCATACTGTAGAACATTCCAGGCATAGCAATGACATGTCCATAAAAACAAGCAGATGGGACTCTCCACCAGAAAAGTTGCAATGCACCTTTAAGTATTTGCAATAGAAAATGTTCCTTTGGGCAAAAATGTAATCAATGTCACAATCACGGCAGTTTGGAGTCAGATCAAGTTATTATTATTGTTAAATGGATGTTCCTCTCTGTAACAATTTTTTTTCTGAACTGAAGATTTACCAAATATTGTATCCTTAATTGTCAGATACAGTCCCTTTACAAAAAACCCTAGATGCAGGAGTTTGATTAGCTCTCAGGCAGCTCTTAATGCTGCATGAAATCGGCAAATGAGTCCATAATCCTGTGGCATGTGTGTTGCAGTTTTGTCATCTATTTTAAAGTCCCTTCCGGCGAACCACATCCCATTCCTAGTACCTCTGATATAGCCCACACTAATTTGATATAGGCTACACAGGAAGGATCATTACAGTACCGTCCTCTATTTTCCTCTTCACAGAAACCATTATTGGGTTTCATTTGTCACATGGGGCGTGCAGGACAGGCGCTCTTGATTAATGGCACTTTTATGTTAGGGTCCACATCTCGTCTGCTCCCTCCGTCTTCTCACTGTCCCAGGCCACCTCCATCCGTCTCAGTGAGCTCGTCGTGACGCCAACAGCTCTGCATTTGGTGACTGATGAGTCTCTCTGTCCTTTGAATGACACATTTATACAGATTTATGATGGATTTATGAGCCTGAGTGGGTGTTAACAGATAGACCGCTGTCAAACAAAGCTAGCTAATGGTAATGCTATTACTCTATGGCTACATGTTGTGTTGGACAGAACAAGCTGTGAGTATCTGCTGAATGAAGAGACTGTTCATCTTTTTCAGTTTCTTCTGGGAAAACAACAACAAAAAAAACAAAAAAAAAAACCTTCAGTTAAGACATGCCACTATCACCACAATGCTTTAGGTCTATAGATAAGTTTGGGCCTGATTACTGAGGTGGGAGATCGCTGGTAATACTCGGTGCCGCAGTGGAGCAGCAGTGACTTTTGTGCATACTGTTGTTTTATCCTTAGTCAAAACACTTTACTCTAAACTAAATATGTGTATAAATCATCTTGGTGGGGCAACATTAATGCAAAAAGCCTATTAGTTTTCTATTAGGCTTTCAGAGTGATCAGTTGTGTAGCTTTACACTGTCCTTTCTGGGAAATGCAGAACTTTCATGAATAATGATTCTACCAGTAAATTTAAACCAGTGTTTTGTTTGTGTTATTCAAGCTTGTGTAAAATGATGGTTTTGTATCAGAGAGGCCGACATGCAAACCAGTTTATGCTCTAAGAGAGATGGTATACAGACAAATGAAAGAAAAAAAAAAAGATAAAACAGCACATCTTGATATAGTCTTGACTCCCAGTGACCCTTGCATCACAGTGAGAGGGTGTCCGTAATTAGCAGCTGTGTTGAGATAGAGGTCCCGTTATCTTTGGCCTCATTTAGCAGCATCTGATTCTATAACACAGTGACACACCTGACGGGTTTCACTGCCACAGTAAAGATGGGAGTGGAGCTGGATGGATGTCCCGGGTCCCTCTCTTAGATCAAAGGGGATATTGCATCGCCCCATCCCACATTGTCGTAAACAGGTTTGGAGGTCTGCAGCTATTAGCTGTGTTTATAGATTCTTATAATGAGGGACCATATAAAGACTACTGCTGTCAGCTTTTCTCAACCCACACCATCAGTAAGATTTTATGGATAGTAAATCTATAATATGTGTATAACACATTTAGATGTTAGATGCTGCACTATTCAATATGGTATTAGTGTTATAACAACATCATTATTTTTAATGCTATTTAAATGTTTTGATTGAATGTAGTCAAGATTCACATTTGGTCACATTGGTTGATTTAATCTGATAATCAGCTGCTAGTAACTAATAGTAATACTAATTCTAAGTATGGTACGGGCTGTAAACAAAATACAAACCAATTAGTATCAATCAGTTACATTTTTGGAGCAATATTGGTAATTATAAATCAAGGAATCGCTATTAAAGCTGCAGTTTTGAAAATGACACACTGATCCAGCACCCACCGCAAACTTTTAAACATCAATGGTGCCATAAATTAGTAAAGATTCCACATCCACAACACTGAAATAAGTCCACACACAATAGATAGATCAATTGCGACTGGCTTGTCAAAATGTTCTGCAGAATATTTGATTGTAATATAGAATAAAAACAAAATCTTTCACTACACTGCATCCTTCAAATCTTTGCCTTTATCACTGCGCCATCGTGACTCCGCCCCCTGATAACAGTCAACCCCCTGAGCCGCGGGTCTCAAGCACATCTCACTTCATTAACAGAAACCATTATCAGCGATGATGCTTATCGGACACAGACAGAGACGTTAATGCTGTGCTATCAGAGAACATTGTTTTGTACCTGTCAAGGACTTGATGACTTTGTGTGGCTCGGATTTGAAAAATGTGTGTTTGATAATGATGTGTGGCTTTAATGTTCAGGTGACTCTGCAGCAGGTGTGGCTCTGCTTGAGAACCTCTTATAACTAAGACAGATTGTTTTTCTGTATCCCATGACAACAGACATTTTGTGACAATGACAAGGCTGGTTTTGTTCAAGACCATTTTGCGATAAAACTAAATAAATGTTATCCTAAACCTTACATCACAGTTATGTCTTGGGGTGTGCCAAAATATCGAAATATCAATATGATACCAGATTTGGTGATACGTATCGTCATTGTGGGCTGCTGTGTCGATATGTATCGCCTTTTAGGATTTTTTGTTGTTCCTGCACTACAGTTTACAATTTATTTAGTGCAAGAAAACATAGGCAATACACTTGACATATTCACTGTTTTCATTATTAAAATGTATTTATGTATATTAACTTTGCTTAATAAGTGGTTTAACAGAGAAATAGTTTTCCTAAAATGTATTTGTCTCTTAAGAAAGCTTCAATACATCACAGAGTATCATGCGTAATATTGTCATATTGTGACAATATATTGATAATATTCATATTGTGAGCTGTGTATCGAGTATTCTATCGAATCGTGAAGGACCCTGTGATTCCCAATCCTTGTTGTGTCCTTCTCTTGGGCGATTTTAGTCTGCGTAACCAGCACTGGTGTGTGACTCACTGCGAGCCAATTGTGATTTATCCATGGCGTTTTCCATGTACAAATGATTCATGAGTCTACTTTATCCAAAGCCGAGCAGCGTGCATGCAGTCTGGCACACTCCCTTACCTTCATACATTCATAAATCATACACTGAATATGTATTGATTTATTTTATGGTAGGACCTCTTATTGTTTGTATATCATCCCATGCAGTGTAGTTTTTCCAATAACATGTTTTAGGGTCATGTTCAGAATGTGCCCCAGGCCTAAGGAAGGTCACCAGGCGCTCCACTTTATATATCTTCAAATGTAGGTAAACAAATATTAATTCATGCTATGGTGGATCAGTTGAAAATAACATTTATTTTTAGTTGTACTAATAATAATAATTGATTGATCATATTTATATGTATATTATTTCAGTGGCTACTAGTATAAAATATGTGCAAATCATATTAAATCGTATTTCCAAGTTAAGTTTTTAATTGTACAAAATTTCCCAAAAGAAATTTCTCAAAATTACAAAAAATTACATTCATATTCACCTTTTCCACAAATCTTTGAAAGAATAAATACCAGATGCAAGTAAGAATAGCTAAAACATACTGTTCCTTTCAAATAACTTCTCAATAACTACAGCAATGACAAGTGTTTTCTTACTAGAGTTACTCAAGGTCACAATCCCTCATTATTATTTGCTGTTGTGTGTACATCCGTATCCAGCCTTGAGTGATGGCTGACTAAATACTTTTGTTACATTAATAATGCATCACACTATTCCTGTGAGGAAACTGCTAATTGTTCGATATTGAAGCCTCTTAATGTGTGTAGAAAACAAAGATGATAAAAGCTCTCAACCATTGCAAGGAAAGTGTCTGACAAACCATTACAACTGGAGAATGAGAAAGACTACAAAAAGGCAGGAAGCAGTGAAATGTACTATGTCCCAAGTTCATCATATCTTTTATCACTATGATATTCACTATGATGTGCCCTATTGCAGAAGGTAACAATGGGAGTTAATAAGAACATGTGTGCTGGCACGAATTCCATGTGTCATTTTAGTGCAGAGCCACATAAAGTCCACTGTCCCCAGCACAAAGTCATGAGAAGGTGTGCTGTAAAACCACCTGCACCGTGCATTAGACTGGGCCTATAACATCCACAGTATTGTGTTAATTCATTGTGTCTTTTTCACTGATTGTCCTTTCTATAGTAGTTACCACTGTATAATATGTGTCTTAGTAAATACTGTGGCTGTTTGGTGGAGCCTGCGACTGACTGAGTTGGTCTTCAGAGGGAATAGACAGTTTGTAGTGGGGTGGTTGTTATAATTTTGATCAATGAATATAAGCTCAGGTAAATGTTGCAAGAAAACTTACATTTTTTGGTAGATATAAAAGAGCTTCAACATCACAATAAACCTGTGATGGATATGAGAGCTTAAGCTCTGCAGACCATATCCAGGTGACTTTTTAAACCATGATTAGATGTACTGGCTGGACAGACACATCATAAGTCTTGTTTCTGTGCTAAGCTCCTCTCCTCTATCTATAGCCGTGAGCACATAGACAGACAGTGGTGTCCCCCTAAACCTCACCTCCGGAGTATGCTTTGTTGGGGTGTTGGAGAACACTTCTTGGAGTGGACATGGACACCAAGTGCTTCTTGCAAAATGCCTCAGCTCACTGGGCTGGAAGCCCTGGTGCAGTGGCATTTTGCCACCCCATAAACCTTCTCTAATGACAACCAAAATATGAGCCATGCACTGAGAACTATACACAGAGTGACCTCCACTCAATGCGCTGCTCATAGGCTCACTGTCACTGCTGTCTTCTGCCCTTATAGAGTATTTGTCTGGCGTGTTTTTCACTTGATTAAAATGCTGCATTATTTGCATGTTCTGACTGTAATTTATTTCAGATTTGTAGATCTCATAATATTGTTTTTATAATATTTATTTTTAATGGTTGTAATGTCCCTCAGATGAGTAGATTGGATGCACACTTTTATACCACTTATCTTGCCCCTCGTCTTAACGGAGCAGTAACAAGGGTCCAGGTCAGACTCCAGACTCTTGCTGCCTAATGTTGTTGTAAAGAGGCTGTGCTTGACTCTCCATTGTAAAAAACAAACAAACAAAAAAACAGTATGTATTCCAAACACTTACATGAGCGGGTCTCACCCGCTCCTGCCTGTCATGGTCTGCTTCCATTTCTCTCACATGTCTCTTCCACCTGTCACATTCTCATTTCCTGGATTTACAGATAGACTTAATATCAGATTTAGGCAGAGATTTGTGTGACGATTCTGGCAATTTACTCCCCACACCGCACCTTCAGTTTGCTCCTCACCACCTCATATTTAGGCATAGCACACCTCTTGTTTAGCGCTCCAGACTCTCAGCTCTAGCGCTGACATTATCTCCTGGCAGATTATCTCCTCAACATTTCCTTTGCAGACCACTGCCACCACCATTATGTCTTAGTGTTCAGTTATCAATAGGCTCTAATCACTATTCAATTAGCAAAGTGGTTACATTGTAATTGGTGTTGCGTCACTGTCTTGTTGGCAGTTGCTTAGACATCTTGGTGTATTTTCCGGAAAGGTCTACACCCGCATAACAAGAAAGAATTGTACCGGAAGTTTTGAATGGATTGAGAAAGACCCACTCGGATTGAATTACGTTGCCATTACTGACCACTTAACAGCAGAGACTGGGTCTCCCCCTCCCTGCATGGACACAGCATCGAGCATATAAGTCTGTGATGGGCACTCCATTGCACTTCCTGGAGACAGTGGTCAGAGACAGAAGAAGAAATGCATTGGACTGCCAAAGTCTGTTGTCAGGGTTTAAAAGTCTCTAATGTAACATAAAGTGAATGCATTACACTAGAAAGTGTAATGGGACGTGATTGTTTGTGAAGATTGTTATTAAAAATCACCATCTCTAATGCATGCTCCACTTTGTGGCTTCTCTTTGGAATTTAATGTTCATGTTTTTGCCACTGAAACCAGAGTCATAGTCCAGCGTACGTCAGAAGCTGCTGCTACTGCTAAGGATGATGTAATTGTCCTGTCACAACTTTTGAGCTACTGATTATTCCTCTGTAGTAAAGGAGTGCAGGGACAAGTCCACCTCATCATTTGGACTATTACATTCTGTCATATCTATCCCCAGTACAACTCTGTAATAGCACAATGGAGATGCTGTCTTCAATATTTGACATTGTGTTACCAATCCAGTAAGATTGTTACATAATTGTTATATTCATATAATTACTCAAATTAAAATGTAAATGCTCTTTGAGGTACTGCAATTACTGTCTTTATATACTAATCAAAATAATTAAAATAACTGCACTGCATTCCCCTCTCTTCACTCTAGTGGATTCAGCGCACTCAGGGTCCCCTTCTTGTTACAACTATATGGCTCCTGTGCTGGGACATCTGCTTAGCAACCCCAGTATGTTTAACATCAAGTGACATTGGTATATAGAGGAAAGACTGAGGAGCAGCATTTAGAGATTTCAAATCACCTTGATACAACCATTGCTACAAGTAGTGCCCTGAAGAAATATCTGTGCTGATCTCACACATCACATCTGAGAGGGCTGCTCCACAGTATTTCTAACCTAGAGTGCAGTTTGTTTTGTTCTACAATAGTTGTTGTTGATTACAGTCTCACACCAGTCGCTAATGTGCCCAGTGTATTTAGAGATG
Source organism: Scartelaos histophorus (assembly GCA_000787155.1). Classification (NCBI taxonomy): domain Eukaryota; kingdom Metazoa; phylum Chordata; class Actinopteri; order Gobiiformes; family Gobiidae; genus Scartelaos; species Scartelaos histophorus. The sequence goes on along the minus strand of KN497573.1, from coordinate 15,123 downwards.
GTCTTTGCGCCAAAGCAAATAAAAACACCCTGGGATCTCTTGTTAATTCTCAGTTTCACCAACCAAGTTTTTGTTTTCAGATTTCTTCATTAATTTGCTACAACAAAGTGTTCTGAAGGCTGATACCAAATGCTCCTATTGTGCTGTCCTCAGTAAACCAGCTTATCTGCTGTTGATTCTTTACCTGATGAGCGTATGACCACTTGGCCCCTCTGACACTGTGGGGTTGCCTATTGTATTGCTTATATAAGTGCTGGTTTTGGAGAATGAATATTTGATTGGGGCCCTTAATGCAAAGTGAGAGCTCAGATGAGTAGGCGGTCAGTAGGTGGTCAGAACAGCACAGAGCATCTCCGTCCACAGGCTGGCAGCGTGCCAGCGTCAGGAGAGCTTTAACTGTACCCACTCTTCTCTCCATCTACTCCACTCTGCACAATGTTTACTCCCATCCTCGGTGCTCACTCCTTTTCTTCCCATTAGTGCACCCATCATGGCGGCTTCCACTTGAGGCTTTCTTGTTTTGCATTTTGTCATTATTTTGATTTACGTTTCGTTACAAGCTCTCAAAGTGGTGGACACAGAATTAGTGAAAGTTTTCTAAAACGATCCGTGAGTGGGTGTATTGGTAAATGGGAAAAGCACTGCCTGCTTACAAAGGCAAATATAACACATCTGATAGTTACACCTGTATTTTTGCAGTGGCCTGTGTGTATTAGTTATTCTAGCAATATTGTAGAGCTATTCTAGGCCTATACATTGAAGAATGTTTTAGATTTACATTTGTTACTGTTAATGATGGATTTTACTCTATTCAGAAATTAGTTATACGACAAAAAGTGAAAAAGCTATGAATCAAGCAAAAAACAAAAAGTACAGTGGTTAATGTTATTGTTTACACAGAAGTCAGTTATTGTATTGACAAAATTCTCTTGTTTTTTATATCTGAGAAAAATCCCTGTAGCTTTAGAACAAATGATTTCAACACTTTAATTATTAGCATAGTAAGTGGAGGAGGTGCTTGCGTACAGTGCAGAAGAACTAGCCCGAGGTTACAGTCTCACAGAATTACAAGCAACATCTCATCTGCAACTTTCTAGTGTGTCCGGTGCGCAAAGTTTTAACCAAGAAAAGTAGAAACTCTTGTACAATTTCCTCTCTTTGACTCGCAGTACTTTTTCACATTCTGTTGCAATTGAGTCTGACAATTAGACGACTATTCAAGATCCTCACCTTTTCCTCGAGCCAGCTTATCGGTTCGTTCACGCAGGTTTTGTTGGAGGTGGCTGGAAGGAGCGCACGAGCGTCTGCCAGAACTAGTCTCCTCGCTCCTCCCTTGGCTCCTTTCTATAGGGCAGGTCACCGGGATAGTGGCAGTTTGGCTCAGTACTACATACACTAATGCCTCCTCTAATTGTCGCTCCTGGGTTGGTGAGAATCTGCGATAGGGAGAAGGTGGGAGAGGACGCGAGGGTCAGTCCTGGCTCACAAAACGGTCGGACTTAATGATAACCCGCGGATATAAAGGGAAAAAGGTCTTTGGACGTGATGCTGCGGCTGTTACTTCCAATGTCATGATGAGGAAGAGGAGAACAGAGGAAGAGTCAGTAGTCGCCCACACAAGACGCTGGGCTTGGGCTGTGTTTTGATTCTATAAATAAAAGACTTGAAGATTCGAAACATGCCATATATCCGCAATTTGTACAGTTTGATCATTTTAGATTATCTAAGCCTAACGTGTGGTAATACAGGAAGTGCTCCGTTGTGTTTTTACACTCCATACACCTTCACTAGAATCATTTGGATCATTTCAGCCCTGGAATTGTCGATCTTTACTGAACAAAAATTAAAAGGCTGATATCACAAGGTGGATCAGGGCATATTGAGCTTTGGTAGACAGATTAATAAACCAGATTAACCCAAACATGTGTGAACAATACAACACACAAGTCCAGGTATGTGTCTGATGAGGTAACAACATTCAAACTAAACTAAAAACTCATTTGATCAACTTTTATATAGAACCTTTCATTGTAATTAGCCTATTTTTGCATTTATCAACGTATGATTGACTGAATTTGATTAAAGTAATTTCTTCATTGTGACATGAATAAAGATCTTTCTAAGGTTAAGGAATTATTTTTGTTTGTATCAGTGAATATGGATCAGATCTATTTAAATCAATACAAAATCTGCAAGTGAATTATAACAGGGACTCTCATCTCGTGACTCATATTTTAATTTCCCCAATTTTTCGCAACGTGTGGCTTGGATTCTTGGCAGGAATGATTCACTTCGCAAGTATTTTATGGTCATAATCAAATCGCATTAAAGGAGTCACTGAATATCTACTGACGAGGGTATCGAAGACGCAGTTATTATCTTTACCAAACGGCATTGTCCTCCTTTTGTTTTGCGACGTGCTGTTGCCATGGGCGGCCCAACAGTTCATTTTAGACAGCTGGGTTCAAGTTCAGGGCTTTAGCAGCTAACCCTCTTGTTTACAGCCCATCCTTATCCTAAAGACATCCTGAATCAGTTTGAGATACGCAAGATACTTCACTCACTGAAAGATTAAGTACTGGAGTTTAAAATAGATGTTTACCGCAGAGCTTTAAGAACTGTACCCCTATGAAAAGAGCTGTAGCACTAAATGGGCTGCACAGTATACTCCATGAGTGTGTATGTTTGCATGGGGATAAGAAGTCAAATTACTTTCAGATATCATAATTAGGAGAGATTGATTCTCTGCCTTGTTGTTGCTGAGCGATCATTATGCAAATTTAAAGAGTGCATTTGATTAGAATTAACTGTCAGCACGAGGGGAGAGTCTCATTAACTTGCAGCGCTTTCTTGTGAATGATTTTTTTTCCTTTTAGCCCTTTGCTCCAAAATTGAGTTATTCTTAGCTTTGGTAGCTCTGGGCAACTGTTGCCATGCATACATATCCATAGATACAGTTCGTGGCGCAGTAAAGGGGGACGCGCAGTGGTAAAGAGGGCAAGAAGGAGGCAATTGGAGAAGCACACCCAGGGGAACATTGATTTCCGAAGAAAGAACTGGGAAGATATTGCAGTTTGTTTCCATGGTCGTTTATGGAAGCATGAAATATCCATTGTTTAACAGTTAGGGCCCTGAATGTTCGATAGTGAGTGGTCCCTTGTGGTGGTGTCTAGAGCAAAAAAATACAAATTATGGCTTGGTAGTCCTGGCTGCAGGTACGCTCAATATTGCGTTTCTTTGAATACTTTGAAGAGGTGACCCTGCTCAGAATAAGAACGCTTGCTGTGTCATTTTAGCGAATAAAGCAAGCAAAGTAAAAACATTTCCATCAACTTAAGCAGGTGGCGACCAGCTGTAAAGTTACATAGTGCATCTTTAAGCACCTTTAAGTGTTGACTGTATATTAAATGCCACTGTATTTGTTTGTCTTGTGGGTCGGAGTGGGCAGATGTCATTGGATAACTTCCCAGAAAATAAAGCTTACCAACGTAAACATTCAGAAACTCTTAAGCCTCTTATAGACTGACAGACTATATAGTTTCCTGTTTGAATGGGAAAGCCTCATCCCTGCTCTTATCTGGTCATTGGTGTAAAGGTCTATTCGGTTGGTATTTGATAGAATAACATGTTTGGTTTGAATGACAGGAACTATACTATTGCTCTGCCAAGTGCAAATCAATGCAACTCGTTCTGACACTGTGCTTATATAAGACTGTGCAGCTGACCTGGAGTGTGCGTGAATATACACAAGATGGTTCTTTTTTCACTTGTTTTTTTTTTTTCTGTTTGTTTGTGTCAGTGTGTTTCTTGGCAACACTAAATACTATTAATAAACTCATCTTAAACCATCAAATGTTCTGTTCACCTCCCTTTGTAGATTTATTTTGAAAATAACAGCTTAATTGTTGTAACCGTCCAACATTGTACTCATTTATTACTGGAGAAACACCAGTTGATATTTCTTTTTTGTGTTATATAAAAAATCTACACTCTTAACTATCAAATTCCCAAACACAGAGACCACAGAGGAGAGGACAGCAGATTGAATTCCCCTAGCTGCACCTATCTATACATAGATCTGTTCTAGCAGACTTTGAGCTTGCAGCTCTTCAGCTCATAAAATTTTACTTAGTTTGCATAAGAGAGCGCACATCTGTCCACGGTCATGTGACTTGGTTTTAAAGTCTGATGGAAGATGGCAGCGTGGGAAATGTAGGCAACTCTTTAACCCATTGATCACCTTCAAACCCACTTAATTTGCTAAATCAATTTGTTAATTCCACCAAGCACAGCAGTCTTAGAGTAAATGCAATCAGTCACTGACAACAAACCTAAAAGCACCAACTAATATATTCCCGTTTGTCTTCTGTAAAGTCAAATACAGGTTTATTCACATGAGGTAATGTAATTTATAGAAATAATATGTAGTTAACATAACCATTGAGAGATAAGGACAAAAATAGCAAACACACATTCATGGTGAAGTCTCTTGCCCAGGGAATTCAAAGGCGGTTTGTGGAAACTAAATCATGTTTCCAGTTGAGAGTCTGAAAAATAATTTTGGACTTATGGATCAATATATAATCAATTTACCACTCAAATATACTGATGTAACGTTGAGATGAGTCTATAGAGAATCAGTAATTATGTAGCGTTCAATAGATGATAACTTTGTACTGTTCAGACAATAAAGCAGTTACTTTTCAGACCATGGACTGTATGGACTGGTCTTAAAATGTTTGTATTTACACTCTACATGATTCTGGTATTTCTTTCATAATTCATCACTCATAATATGAACATTAATAACAGACCAATCAGTTGCCTTCTTTCCCTGAGTTCTCTCCTCCCAGCATTGGTAAGGAACGTTACCTTCAGCAGCCTCACTCCGGACTGGCCCTCCACGATGAGCTTCATTTGACTGGAGCCGAATACTATGGGTGATGTCACACTCCTTTGGTTGGACTTTTTTTTTTTACAGTTTGTGGTTTAAAGAGAAGTTTTCTTTTAGCAACTGTTTTCCACTTTTTTTTTTTTACAGTTTTTACAGTTTGTGGTTTCTTCTCATTTACCCGCTCAAAGTCGTATTAGCAGTACTTTATGCTTGTTTGAGTATATTTTATTCTCCTGCACTCAAGACACCATTGCTATGAAAATTCGTGTTTTCCCCTTTCGTCTGTTCTTTACTTTACTCTTCATGTTTTAACAGTGACAACAAAGGATTCAACAACATTGCATAGCCATTATAACAAAGAAAAACTTGAAGTCCACTGCTCGCTACTGTGATCTGCAGCTATCCATATCAGTCTACGTCTGTTTAGGCTGCAGAGAAATATTTTCTGCACCAAACTCAAAACAAATCTGACTGAATTTTTTACTGTTTTTGGAATTAGCTGTGATTTGCTCTAATTATTTCAACTCCCGCTGCTTTTCAAAAACCAAAGCAGAATTTTATCATCTTATTTCTCTCTGCAACATTTGCCTCTGCTACAAAAATACCCTGAGCTAATCTCCTGCTGGCTGTTAGATCAAAGTCTCCCAGGATGCAATGTGGAAGTTCAGTAGCTACAAAGGCGCAGTGACAGTAGCAGCGCTCAACCACTAATTGAATCACGTACATGGCTCATAATGTACGCACATGTTTAGCGGAGGCCATATTTGCAAAGTGTCATGACAGATTAGAGTTTGTGTCTGGTGAGGTTGTGTTTCGGTTCTTAGTCTGAGGCATTATAATTCTGCAGTTGTGAGGTGGGTAAGTGAAACGTGTTTCCCTCTGGTGCTTTGTGCATTTTACCGTTTTATCTTATAGTTTTAAAAAACGCAATTTTGGATCAGTGGTAATGCTCGTATTTTCATATAGAATACTTCTCAAGCCCTTAGCGGTATCACAACCTTTTTATGCCTCTGCAGCACTAACAACATAGTCAACATAAAGTTTAATTGTACGAGTGTGGTATTTTGATATTTGATTCTCTTGACATATTCACTTATTTAATATTTAACTTTTAGAATTTTTATACCAATAATCCTACTGCTTTTTAGTTTAAAAGCCAAGCCCTCCTGGAGACTGGTGTTGGGAATTAGCCCAGGCTTTAAACACTGTGATACTGCATCAAATGACTGAATTGTTACTCTATGTTTGTGTATCTGTCCTATTCAAGTGAACAATAAAAAAGTAAACTGAATATATTCACTTGCTGATAACAGAAACAGATATTCACACTTTTTAAGCATATCTCCCATGCATCTTCCACATAGTCAGGATTTTGTAGTGAAATGTGGTTGTAGATAGGTCAAAAAGGGTGATATCAGCAGAAAAACATATCAATGATAACACTATACATTACTACGACAAATTATTATACAAATCACAGCTAATGCTAATATGTCTGGTATTGTTTTAGGCAGGGGACAAAAAATTTTGAAGTCACCTCTCGCAACTTGCCTCCATCATTTTTGCCCTTCGCATATAACCTAATGTAATCTGTCACTTAATGCTGTACTGTGAGTGTTTATTTCACCTCTGGGTTTCTCCGTGTCTCCTCTGTCCTTCCACATTCTGTTTATCACCATGTTACTGTCACTGATCTGCAGATAGCCGCCGCTCACTACATGCATGCATACAAGATTGTGCTTTTAGGCTAACACTAATGGACCATTTGTACTTTCGACATCGCTACAAAACCTAATCGCTGCCTGAAAGAGTAATACTAGAGCTGCTTTCAAAGATAAAGTTGGAACCAGCGTGTTTTCTGGGCAAATTCTTAGTTGCTCCTGGCAAGAGCATCGCCATAAAAAAGACAGGTTTATGCACTGTTTTATGCAAATGAAGCTGGCATGAGAAGCTATAACTGTTTCTGCTCATTGTATTTATAACACTGGTTTTGTTGTCTAATATTTATAGCTTTCCACTGTGATTTAAAGGGAGCGGGCCTTGTGCCAAAAGGCCAGAGGAAGTCCGTTATGCAAACTGTGTGTGGTGCAGTCCTATATGATAAAGGCATTGATTTAAGGTGCTGCATGTTGTGTTCACGTTTTAGAATTTGGTGATGTAAGGGCCTATGTCATTCTATGGGAGATTTACAGTTTTTGACAGATATATATTCAAAATAGAAATCCACAAATGTTGAAGCCATTATGTTAGGGATTGGGTCCACATACCTGCAGTAGTAATTTCATGGCTTAAAGTCCTTTCAGCTGTTAACATCCATGCTTTTGAAGTTGAATAATGACACCCAAGTTGAAGATTTTTTTTTTTAAAAAAGGGGAAAAAAAATGTATTGTGTTTTTTTATGCTAACAGTGAAGACATTGGTATTTGTGTAAGTTTTGGTGACATATGGATAGGCCCAGTCATTGCAGAGATATAAAGCATAAACCAGATTAACGCATTTGCAATCTGACCGTTAAACAAATTGTACCATAGAGAATTCAGAACTGTCCTCTGGGTTCAGTTTGAAAATAAAGGAGTCCTCAAATGTTGTGATGTCGTGTGAAGCCAGGCTGTTGGGGAGTAAGTAATAGTGATGCAGCAGATCTGTATTTATGAGTCTTATCTGCTCAGTACAGTGTGATGACTGCGCTGGGCCTGGTCTGGTCACAAACTGACAGAATCAGGATGCATGGTGTGTCTTGGCAGCATCCTCTGATACTTAATGTTGCATTAGGCCGTATCTCTGGATGAAATGCCTGGCTGTAAAACCAACAAACCAGGGCAGTCCCAGTCTTCATAAAGATTGGACAGACATTACCTCAAAGGCAGAGTGTAACTTACTGCTATACTTAGGAAATAAGCAAACATTTTTATGAGATATTCCCTGGGTAATACTGAAAAGTCCCCAAAATACACTGTAATAGACCCAAGCAGATCTGTGATGAAGCAAAGTTAATAATGAACTTTTTGTCAGTTGAGATGATAACACTGATAGACAATTAGTGTGTCTATTTATACTGTACAGCGAGTAATTACCAACACGCTATACACCCTGCAAGGGAGAAAGAGCCAACAACCTAAGGGTAGACGATGTGTCCTTTTACTTTACTTGGTTTGCTGCATTTCACAGATCACAATTTTGAAATGATTACAATTCATATCTCAGCAGAATTTGGCCCTTAGAAAATGTTAAATGTCAGGGCATGACAAAGGTCAAAATGTGTTGGTGTCCTTTCCCATGTAATAAAGGACTTAATTAAGTCAGTGTGCCTTGGGTTTGTTCCTTGCCCATTTTTACTTTTCTAGTATCCTAAGGGCCACATTCTGCAGAGATTTGAACTCAACCCGTGCAGAGTTTTTATGACCCAGTGAATCGCTCTAGCTCTTCTCTTCATCTAATTACAATTCCTTTTCTATTGCCTTTAAGAGGTAAATAATTTATTCATTTTATTAATGTATTTAAATAGGGACAATGTACATTGATAAACACCAGTAATAGATGAAATGTAAGTGTAAATGTAATATAAGTGTAAAGTTAGCGTACAGCTAATTTACATTCTTAGCCCCTTGACATTTAGGACAGAACAAGACCAACACAACAGTGACATTCACACAGGGTCAAAAGTGCAGATGTTGTTAAAGTGCATACTGTAATTCTAAAGTGCTTGAGTTTTCAAATAAGTTAATTTAGTTTCAAACCAGTTCATATCCACATGTGTTGGTCATCTCCTGTGACCAAGACACTGGAGTTTACAAAGTGCCCCCGGGTCCAAAAACATAAATACATATTTACATATTTACATGGTAGTAACAGTAGAAACAGTAACATGATAAGATAGATTGCAGGATAACTGTATGCAACAACAACAGTAAAACGTGAGTGTGTTCAGACAATCATGGTACATGCTACACACGTATATGTATCATAACACAAGGTCTGAACAGCTCGAATGGGAACAGTGTTGATTAGATTTGAGCCATTTTTAAGGTGAGCTTTTTAAAGGTGTTATATATAGGGGATTCTCTTATTGTGTGAGGGATGTTGTTCCAAATTTCACAGCCTACGACTGAGAGGACTGACTGTGCGAAGGTGGTACCTCTATAGGGGTCCTCACAAACACCTCTAGTAGTCGCTCTGGTGTTACTGCCAGTGGTAGGTTTTGGTTTAATGAATTCTTGTAGTGGTAACATAATAATATGCTTCCTCTAAAATGTCACATTCCACTGTGATTGTTTAAATCTAGCTGTCAGTCTCAGAGAACCTTAAAGAAGCTAACCAACTGGACAAGTGGTTGAAGAAAAGCAGCATTAGTTAAAAAAGTGAATCATAATATGACTTCACAGAGACAATTAGATTTGTATCAGTCCCAGTAACAAGGTTAATCTAATTCTTGACCTATCAAACCACATGTAAAATTGTGCCGCACCCTACTGCACAACCACAAAGGGCATGGAGACATTGTCATAAACAAGTGTATGCATCAGGTTACACTGTTGTCCTTCGTTTCTCTCTCATGTTGAAGAACTAGGATCTGATTGATGTGTGAAATGAAGCCCAATGAGCCGACACTTGCCTCTCCCCCTCCCCCAAAACCATAAGAAAACACTTCAGTGAAGAGAATGAGAATGAAAAGACAACTGGAAGTACAACTGCACCATTTTAATATCTTTCGCTCAAATATTGTACATTTTTGAGAAAGGGGAGAATCAGCCAACCTTACAAGCACAGAGTGCAGCTCTCTGTGACTTGCCAGCATCGTTATATCTGGAAAGGCAATAGAAAACTGAGCATATCAAGAAAAATGGCCGTCATAGCCCATATTGTCAGCACTTGGTCATCCTTACCGCCTTTAATGCCACAGAATAGCCACCAGTTTGTAAGGAGCAATGGATAACAGTGCACTCCCAGGGACACCTTTAACTATCCCCCTACACAAGGAGCCAGAGCTAACTATGAAGGAAGAAAAGGACAGTGTAGAAGAAGCAGTGGAACAGTATTTTGTCTTGGTTGATTTGTCTAAAGCAGGGGCTCACACCCTGGGCTCTTCCCTTTTTTTGTATTTATCTTTATTTTAGTTCAGCTTCCACTACCACGGGTAGTAAAACCGCAAATCACAAGTTGCATTTTTATAGTGATCATATATTAGATTTTAAAATATTAAATTATGATCTATGTGATGGAGCTAAGGTATGGCCAAGAAATATATTTATTTACCATTCATATGAGATCCAGATCCAAAGATATGGACAAACTTAGGCACGCTTCAATTGGATTTTTTCTATGTTACTAGTTATAAATAGGAAAGAAATGTCAACAAGGAAAAACCTGGAGCTGTCCTTGGTACGAGGTGAAGGAAGATTCTCAACAATATTTAACAGGAACAACAATGAGTTATTGCTATGACATGTTTTTGGTCTTTGGTCATAACATACTGAAATCCTTTAAGAATTAGGAACTGGGTATCAAAGAGAGGGACTCCAACTACCTTAAAATGTCCATTAATATGAAAACAGATCTAATCTACACATTTTTCATGTCACAGAAATTAGGTAAGTGTGCAGATTTGTCAAGAGCCAAATTGTGATGGTCAGACAACTGAAAAATTAGTAATGTTATGTGGGCACACAGATTTATTGATAAGTGAAATAATTTTTTACAGCCTAAAACTACATCTCTGTATCTACTATCTACTACTATTATCTACTTTTTGATTTAAACTAAGTCTTCTGAAATCTTGAAGAGACATTTGAGATCTTTCAGCACTATCATCCTCTTGGACCAAAAAAGTGAAGAATTGGATCTTCCTCTGTTGTTGTTCCTGGAATAGCAGTGGGCGGATCGATAAAGGTATTCTTGTTTTGTGGTAAGGTGTGCCCTGGTTTGCCTTCCACTTTGAAGGACATAGCAGTCATAGACATTTACTCTCAAATTACATTTGCTCCATGCATGAAATTTGTTTAAGCTCAGTTTTTAACATCATCTCATGAGATTTTAATCAACTAAGAAGTGCACCATGTGCTGTTCAAAGGACCCAATTAAGAGACTGTTAGACGTTGTGAGCTGTGTGTTTTGGGCCTTTGAGGTGCTACAGGGTTTTTACACCAAATGTGACAGCAAATGTAGCAGAAGACCTTTCAGAGGAAATACTTTAAGGCAATGGCCCATTTCATCACCCTGGACACTGCAGTGATGCCCAGATGCCCTGCTGGACACAGAGGAGGGATACTTTTAGCATTTCCACTCCTCAAACTGCCCCGACACAGGACCTGCTGATCCCACCTGACCAGGTACCTGACCAGGTACCTGACCAGATACCTGACCAGGTACCTGACCAGTCCTTTTCATTTGCTGCACCACTGAGTGTGACACAAAGGCGGCTGAGAAAATTTAAATTTTCCTCCGGATCAATAAATTATCTATCTATCTATTACCCATGATGCATTTGGAAGTCTTGACAGCTGTAATTGATGCTGATTGTACTATCTTAACTCTGCTAATATTTTATACAGTGTTTTATGGCTTTGCTAAGACAATAAGTAATGGCATTGGTTTGAAATAATCAAGATGGATGAAAGGAGAATTCTCTATAATGGAAACGTCTGTTTGATGTAAGTTTTATAAATGCCTTCAGGGACATTAGGAAATGGAAAACTTTTTGCAGAATTGTGGGAATGGGTTTTAATGAACAGAGAAGTGAGCATTGGGACTATTAATGTAAGTAAGAAATGCAAAGTAGTACTTTATTTCCAAAGCCACATTAGCTGATGGGCTACTAACTCTATTGCACTGATGCTAAACTGCTTATAAGTTTGAAATAACATCATCCTCTTACGTCAAATAACAGTTAGACACATAATCACACCTTAATATGATTACTTGCACCAGTGGACATGGACCTAATTTTGTTATATATGCCTTAAAAGTTTTGCCAAAATGAAATTTGCATATGTCTGGCAACAGTATTCGCTGGACTAAATTTAATTACAAATCAATGTCTTTACTATGGCAAAATCAATGTTGTCAGTGCTTCTTTGAAATACTTTGGGTCTAATGTGGGTCTCTGTTGCATAATTGTCTCTCACCCAATTCATTTGACTGTATACTGTGCTGTGTTGTTGTCAGCCTAACGTGAAAACCTTAAACATATAGTACTTCCTCACATCTCCTCTTAACCTCCTGTATACCAGGGCTTCTGTTATGTATTCTGCAGATTCCCACCATTGCCCCATCGGCTCTGTGGCTTATTTATCACGGTGCTCCCCAGACAATGACCCTCTGATGTGTAGTTTTACCTGAGGCAATATAAAATGATGTAGCTGTAAACTGGTGTCGCTGTAGAGGTCAGAGAGAAAGCACCGGCATGGTACAGTCCACCATATGGTCAAAAACAACGAGAAAGAAGTGTCCATTTTCCTACTAATTATGGAGTTACACTGCACCCTGTATAGTAGCTACTGTATATCTGTCTAGTTTTTCCTGTTACTTTGTGCTACCAGGACACTAAATGTTTAATATCAGTGTGATTTTATGTTAACATTATAATCTTAGGCGACCTTGACCTTATGTAATCTACAATAGTTTGAACTACATCCAGCTTTTTTATATACTATACCATATTTTATGCAAATGTGACTAATATTTACAATGCAACATTAAAACATTATTTCAAATTGCGAAAACCCTGTACCTTTTGGTGTAATTCTGTATTTTATCCACCATCCCTCTAACTCAGCAAAGTAAACACCATTTATAATTTATCTGTACTTTATTATTTTGGGATTACATTTGTTGCTACCTTATAAGGGTGTCTGCGGAAATCACCCCATCACATCCAGTTGTAGTTTTAACATGACAACAAGCTGTGTATCTTCAAACACACAAAACAAAAGGCGGACGTGCACTTATCTCGTGTACCATGCCTTTAATTGTACTGGGCTGGGCTGAGGCAGTAAACTGGGGTCACCTTGTGTTTGGCCCCTGCTGATAAGGCCTAATGTTGTCTTTTATGTGATGCCACGCTCTCCACGGACCTCCTCTGCAGCTTACAACACGGATCAATACTCTAAATCAGATGCCCTCATTATGGCACCCATGGGCGTCTGAGGTACACCGGTGCAGCACAGGATGTCGACTCTGAAACACCTTTTATATTATTGAAAAGTTTGAGCTTAGGTCCGTGCGTTTACTTTTGGCCCAGTCAAAAAAAGTGCAGAGTTGCATTGGAGAAGTAGTTCCAAAAAGCATTGCTATAACGACAGGTGTAGACTTAGAAATGTACAAACCTAATACTTTTTTTTAATTAAAGAGTGACGCTATTTTCTGATCTCTGTTATATTGTTGTCTCAAATATACTTGCAGTTTTGTTTGGTTTCTTTCACACATTAGTCCTTCTGTCAAACAGAAACCAACTTATGATGTCATGTGGTAATACAGGAAGTGCTCCACTGTGTTTTTAAACTCCATACACCTTCACTAGAATCATTTGGATAATTTCAGCCCTAGAATTGCCATTTTATACTGAACTAAAGGTAAAAAGTAGCTGTTAATTTGAAAGTTGCCTCTATATGACATTTTGAGCTATGAATATGTAGACAGACTAAAATAAAGGATAACTCAAATATGTGTAAATGACACAAAGCGCAGCTCCAGATATGTTTTTGCAGAAATAACAAAATTATAACGTGGCTCAAAGCTCACAGTTTTATTTTTTTTTGTAATATAGGAGTATTAAGAAGTGTATAAGACATTGTTAAGTTTTAGTTAACAACTTAAGTACCATTTTAAGTCAAAAAGTTCTGATAAAGTGTGTAAAAAGTTTGAGATTTCTGGCTCAATATTGCAATTATTAGGTTATCCATTATCTTGTGAACATATTAAATTAGCGTTGTATAAGGTTGCCGTGCCGGATTTGTCTCAGTTGACATTTCGAAATGCTCACCACGTTTATTATCGGATGAAATTAGGATTTTCAGGTAAAATGTCACCCTTATGAAGCATAGCATTTGACATTCTTCAGACCCATTCTTTAGCTCATCAGGAGAACGTGCCGCCTCCTAATGTTAAATGAATGTTGATTCTGAAACGGTAGCGAGCGACTTGACCTTTTCATGGCAAGTGTAAAGTTGCAGCATGTAGCTTTGATTTCTTGTTTGTGTGTGAAAAGCCCTGTTGGTCTGTCTGTGTATGTGTGAGTATGTGGACCCAAATGAATTGACTGCAGCCTGTGCCCAAAGCCAGTAATAACTACCTTGGCTGTTCACATTAAGAAATACCATAATAGTAATACTTTATAGTGAACCTTGTGTGTCTCCAAGGTCTGCTCATTTATCTTTGCCTATGCACGTCCTCTAAACATTTCCTTAGGGGACAATCCAACAAGAAAAATACATATGCCACTGTACCAAGACACCTTCACGTTCCCAAAGCATCATGGTCTATCGCAGATGCCTTGTAATATTAAGAGATACAAGTTACTTAAGGTCAGTACTGAACAATTAAACAATTTCCATCTTAATTACAGCATTTTAGAATGTCAAATAAAGCAAAGCGTCAGGTAATTTACACCTATTAAATGAAAATAAGAGTGAGAATATATATAAGACCGACTGTGCTGAGCTTATAAAACCACTAGTTATTAGAATAAATTGATTAATACATGTTTTAAAAAGCATGAAAGCTTTTTAGTGGTCAATAGTACTTCCATTGAACTGGCCCACAGCAATATGTTGTTATTAGAAAGTTAGAAAGAATATATATTTTCCCCACGGTTGTTCAGCATTACCCGTTCACCTTCTTCCTTCACCATTATCTGAGTAGAGCAGCTAAATATACAGAAGTGGTAAACACTGACAGAGAAAGGAACATTTCCCAACATCGTGCATGGGTCCAGGGTTGTGTCTAAGTTATTTGGCTGTAATTCCTGCTGCCAGCATTTTA
>JACN01033496.1:0-14232 GCA_000787155.1 Scartelaos histophorus | reverse complement strand
AAAAACAAAAAACAAAAAAAAAACCTGACTGAACCCAGGTTACCAGTCATGAGTTCAGCCTGTCCTCAAAGTTTGTATCAAAATGCGAGCTGCCATATCCTTAGAACGCATTAGAAAATAAAATTGGAGAACGAAGAAAGTGCAGAGAAGTGGGTGTATGCCCGCGGCGGTGAAAATGGGGGTTGATCGGCAATATGGTGTCTGGTAAATAAGTGATTAAAGATTGCTCAAACATGCATGAATCACTCCAGATATAACTTCGGGAGGGTGAATGAAAAGATGAATCACGGTTACAAGCTCTGAAAAGTCAATATTCCATGATAGGCCCCCTTCAAACCATATGGGACACACAAGCATTTTAATTGGTAGTTTTAAAATTTGAAAATGTTTGCACAACCAGGGTCAAAGTAAAATTAGAAAATTGTATGGAAATCTATAAAATACTTAACATTTGGTGTCTGTTCATTTGAGTTACACAGACCCATGTATGAACCTGTAACATTTCTATTTCTAAACCTTCCACTTCAAATTTCAGGTTTTGCTTAGAATCGCCCGGACCCCACACGGAGAGATTTGGGACTTTATTATAGTGTAAAAAACATGGCTTTGCAGTCTGCTCCTGTATCCTGGGACCAGAGTGTACAGCATCAAAGCAGGCCCGAGGCAGCTCCACTGACACAGGGAGATCCCTGGCTCACCCCACCCGCCCACACCTCACTGTCTTTGGGCAGGGCCGCTCAGACTGCAGCCTGTTTGAAGACGGCACTCTGGTTCTCCATGGGGCTACGTGTGCACTCAGCCCTCAGGCACACTCACCAAAGCAGATGTTGAAAATCATCTTTGTTATTCTTCTGCTCAAATTGAGACGTAACCTTATTTTTCTAAAGGCGATAATAATAAGTGAGTTTGGTGCAAAATAAAAAGACGCTTGCTGGTTTATTCAGAGCACATCGCAGTCTTTTAAAGATAGAGATTAGCATTTTTTTTTTTTTTTCTTCTAAACGCCTGAATCTAACTGTGTGCTGCCTTCATAGGTCTCTGCAATTTTCAGTAGTTGGTGACATCACAAAAGACTGCCTTGACTACAGCCAAGTGTAGGGACCAGTACCTGTTTGCCTCCATGACGTTATTATTCCATAGCCTATAATGTTTCACAGTATGGCATTACATTTGTCCATCTCCGTGGAAACAAGCAGGTGATGTCTAAATGACACTTTACATATAGCAAGAATGTATGTTTTTCAAGCTATTCTTTAGCAATAAAAACACTGAATAAATGGAGATTTCATGATTAATACCATACTGCACGCAAACCATTCGCTATGGTGATAAGCAAATGGCCAACACCCAGAAAAGTGACATACTGTAGTACAACTTTACATCCTGATGAAAACTAAGTACTCATTTCAACACTACTTTAGTTTAATTTGTATAAAATGGTTATATAGTCAGTTCTGTACTCCTCCATCATGGCATTGTTGTCTCTTTAATGCTTTACTTTATGTTACTTTTTGCGATAATATTCATGTCGTACCTCTTTGATTGATTGAAGGAGGCAGTTAAGTCACCTATGACAGCTTAGACTAATACTAAAGTACTTACTAAAATACAGTATTTAAGATTTTTGTATTTAAAAAAACATAAATTTTCCCAGTGTGCCCATTTTTAGGGTTTACAGTTTTACTTACTGGTTAGAGATTGTGATCGTTATCTATAATTGTCTGTCTATTATAAGTCTTTTCTTCAATGTAAACTTCACAAATTGCTTCTCGACTGATGTAAAACTATAATGCATATTTACAATAGTTATAATCCCACCAAATTAAGTCAAAATAAGAGACTCATAAACATCTTTAAAGTAGGCTATGTTTGCATATGTGCTCTTTACATTACACCATTGCCCAGGCATTCCAGACATTCCAGGCATTTGGCCCTGGTTAGAGTCCAGTTAGTAGCTGGAACTAGTCTGGGTTTAGTTCTGGTTTAGTTTTGATATAGTCCTGGTTTAGTCCCAGTTTTGTCGTGGTGCATTTATATAAGACAGTACCCTCCCTATGAACTACTAATAATTTTGTCAAACAATGTTTAATTTGTGAGAAAAACTTGCTATTATAAGTCTTTTCTTCGATGTAAAACCGGTCTATGGCGCAAAAAAGATTGGGGACCACTGCTGTTATACAAATTTTCTTCACAAATTGCTTCTCGACTGATGTAAAACTATAATGCACATTTACAATAGTTATAATTCCACCAAATTATGTCAATATAAGAGAATCATAAGCATCTTTAAATGTTATGCTATGTTTGCATATGTGCTCTTTACATTACACCATTGCCCAGGCATTTGGCCCTGGTTAGAGTCCAGTTAGTAGTTGGGACTTATCTGGGTTTAGTCCTGGTTTAGTTTTGATATAGTCCTGGTTTAGTCCCAGTTTTGTCGTGGTGCGTTTATATAAGACAGCACCCTCCCTATGAACTACCGTGTTATTACAAACAGCCCAACGGGTGCCATCTTTCTTCCCAGACACCGCTCCCTCTTTTTCTTTATCCCTCTCTCCTCCACCTCTCCCTACCCTCCATCCCTCTCTCCTCTCCTCACCCAGTACCATGTTTATGCTGACTGCTTGATGAATAGCTGCGCCGCTGATTTGGCGTTTTACAATATAAAGGGGCGAAGAGGGAGTTTGTTTTTTTTTCTGCTTTGTCGACTAGTCAATCCACAGACTCACACCGGCTCTAATTAAACTGACAATATAATAACAACACTTCTTTTTATCATGGGACAACCCTGATGCCCTCCCAGACACGGCATTGCGCTAGATTAAAAGATACAAGCGGATTTCTACTCTAGTTAAGTCCCAAATGTGGGGCAACAATTAATATTTGCCCTGCGGGTGGTGCTGGCTTCTTGCAGGTGAACAGGCTTGTGAGGTAATTAAGGGTGTTTTATTAAAGAGTCTATGACAGTTTTTGTGTTTTTTTCAGCACTTACTCTGTTTGCTGAGAGAGAACAAGTGGTAAATATGTATCATCGGCTTCTATCGGCTAAGTTTGTGATAAAAAACATACAAAAATACAGGTAGGATGAGTTCTAAATGGCAAACCTCTACGTATGGCACCAACACTGAGATTCAGGGATAATTTATGCACAAAAAGAGCAAGTTTCTCACAAATTAAACATTGCTTTGACAAAATTATTAAGAGTTATTGAGTCAAAGCTTCAAAAAATATATACATTCTTCATTCAATATGTTTTTTTTTTTTAAACCCATTTCATTTTCGTCCATTTTTCCTCCACCCTTTTGCTTTTACTATTACTTTGTCATCTATTTTAATTTGTCTAATCCTAAATATTGCGTGATTGCGTGACAGTAGCTCGGTTCACTCTGCCCTTGGGCAAGACACTTAACCCACCTTGCCCCCACTGCCTGCGTATATTAGTGTATGAATGGGTGAGTGGTTCCAAGGTATAAAACCTACGAACCTATATAAAAGTGATCATTTACCCCCCAAAAATGGTACAAAGTTAAACAAACTTTGCCTAACTTTGTTTATAGAAGTGTCATGCCATAATAAGTAAAATGAATAATCCAAAAAAATTAGACAAATAAGCAAGATTTTTTATGCAGTCTTAAATATAATGGTATTATTTTAGTGAAATTAGTAATCTAACCTGTCGGATGGAGATTGATTTCATTCAAAAGAACATTTTTTTTAAAAACACGGGGCTGCATTTCACTTTTGACGGATTTACAGTGAATTTATAAATATGCAACACGGCATAGTCAGAAGAGAAGACAGATGTTGCGCTAGTGGCTTTATTGTCCTCACTTCTAAACAGTGTGTCCACGTCATGGGGAGAGCTTTTGAATAATGGACTCTGCAGAAAACTGATAGGAGACTGGTTGAAAAGCAGCCGCACAGAAGAGAAGGCCGTCTTTGCTACTTCTCTTTTATATTGATATTTTGCAGTGACATTGCGCAGGGGACGTTCTACATGCATCTCTGTGGTGAAATGTTCAGCGGTTACCTTAACGCCACAATGCGCACATTAGCAAACACAGTCAAAAATGTGCTCAGATTATATTAGCATTCACGCTCCTATTTAAGTGCTTGATTTTCAACTAAAAAGCTGAAGTGTCTAAATGAAAAAGTGTTAGCTAATGCTGGCTATCTTGGGGCTGTAATTACATGGGTGAGAGACTTATTTAACAGCGCAAATCAGCTCACCTTTTGTAGTTCCACCTAAATCAATTCTTTCCATGCTAAATAAAGCTCAGATTAGAAGTCTAAAAAAGCCTCAGATAGAGCAGTGCTTACAGTTAGCGCCACATCCCCAAGGACCGTTGATGACATTAGCTGTAAAATATCAATAGAAATACTAAGGGCTTGGATTGGACTGTGTGATCTTGATTTATTTTGTTAAAAAGAAGCAGTTACGCCCATCGTGGCCATCAATACTTTGGTTTAAAGTTACAACAAATCTATGTATATTACAGCAAAATACTAATAATGCAATAATATGAACTGTAGCATAGAAACCATAGAAACGTGTGGGCTCGTCTGAGGTTAAGTCACTGGTACATTCATTTACAAGGACCCTATATATCCCTGCGCATATACTCAACAAAGAGCAGATGAACAACATTCTTTGCGATCTCAAGACTCAGTGCTACTTTCTGTACAAAGTGTTCGTACGGAAAAAGTTGGTAGGAAACTAAAAGTCCAATAGGTTGGATTAAATGAGCACTGAAAGGTTCGGAGACGAGATTGTAGATAGTAATTCTTATGAAATGTTTGGGCTCGAGATAAAAAGTTAAAGTCGTTGATTTGAAAACTACCACTACATGACGTCACAAGGCGGAACAGTCCTTGTAGAGAGAATAATAATAAAGGATTACGGAAAAATGTGCGAATGAAACTACACAATGCTGTGTTTTTGATCAAACACTATCAGTCTCCCTCGTTTTTTGTGTTGTGTTGTTTGTGTGGTTTTGTGCTGATTGTGTGTTTTTGACAGCCTGATTATCCCCTATCTTACTGATTGTGTATTTGAGTATACATTTTTTAAAAAGAGAGAAAAAAGGTATGTTTTTCTAGAGGTGTAACGGTACATGTATTCGTACCGAACAGTTTCAGTGCGGGAGGTTCGATTCGGTACAGGCCTGTGCCTGAGTGAGATCTCATAATTTATGTGCATTTACATAATGTGCATTTACACGAACATGCACAGCTACACGGAGGCTCAGCTTCTCCAACACGATATACACAGAACAGACTCACCATGAGCAACTTCTCCCTCTGCCACAGAAATAACACTTATAATTCACTGAGTCGTCTCCTTTAGTCCCACAGAAGCAGCATCAGCGCAAAAGGAGTGAGCAGTTTTTTTCAGCACTTATAATTTATGCAAATTAGCCATGCGGTTTGAAGTTTTGTTTCTGTAAAACGTAAACTAATGTGGGCAAAGCTGCATTAAACACTTTATAATCTCAAACGGGCTGATGTGGCTATTTAGTGGTTATAGGTTATAATATACGTTGCAAAGTTGAGTTTATTTATGCACAAGATTTTAATTAATAATTTGATGCAGTGTAAATGTTCTTATTATGTATGAATGGGCCTCACTTTCTTTAATTTTTGAAGTTTTGTTTACAAGGAATTTATGTTTTACAATATTTCATACATTTGTTGCTTGTTTGAGAAAACTTTATTTAACTTATTAGTGTTACCAAGCAGCATTTGTTTTATTTTCCCATTGGTATAATGTTAAAACAAATTGTTGGTTTAATAAACACACAAATAAACAAGTGGTTTTGCATTTTGATCCCAAACTGTACCAAAAATGAACCGAACTGTGACCTCAAAATCGAGGTACGGACTGAACTGAACTTTTAGTACCGTTACACCCCTAGTTTTTGCCTAAAATCTCACAAGAGTCAATTTTGTGTAATATAGGACCTTCCATGGCATACAGTGGAACATTCAAAGGAACGCAGTAATATCTCCATGGAGACGAGCAGTTGATAGTCCACACAAAAAGTTACACAGTGTGGCTTTAAACTTCCAAACTAACAACATACCAACTCAACTTTTTTAAAAATTGCACAGATGATGTATTGATTTAAGATCCAGTCCGGGATAACACGCCGCATATACGTCTCCTGCATTAGCATTAGCATTAGCATTAGCGCGTGCCTGGGGAAACGTGCGTCTGTGGACATCTTTGAGCCTGTCACTTCGTACCTGTCACTTTGCACCTGCCATCCACGACATCTCGTCTCATTAAGCTCACGCAAGCTCGTGCGACGCTGCCGCCGATGTAATGAGCGCGCCCCCAGCCTCACTCAGGGGATATCACTGTCTGTGTACACTATGCAAAACTGTGGACACAAAGAGACAGTGACTAAATAAAGACACGGCAATTCCTACGGGGATGGTACATGAGCGGTGACAATGTTGCTGGGTTAGAAGGGTCAGCGCGTGAGTAGGAGCGCATGTTTTTGTCGCTAATGGCTATAGCGTGTATTCAAGGTGTCAATAAGAATGGTAGCTTGCCAGGAATGATAAAAGTCTTGTTTGATGCATGTATGATAAAAGCTAAAAGTTATGTTTGATGCATATATTCCAACCAGGAAGACGGGTTTCACCACTTCTTGTTATCCATCGCTGTCGGCCAATCAGAGTCCGCTACGCCTGTCTATCAACCAATCACATCTCAAGTTCTACAATCATAACTATAATGCTAACTATAGGAATGATAAAAGCTACAAGTTGCGTTTGATGCACAAATTCCAACCAAAAGGACGGGTATGAGTCCACTACTTTCGTCTCACAACCAATCACATCTCAAGTTCTACAATCATAACTATAATGCTAACTATAGGAATGATAAAAGCTACAAGTTGCGTTTGATGCACAAATTCCAACCAAAAGGACGGGTATGAGTCCACTACTTTCGTCTCACAACCAATCACATCTCAAGTTCTACAATCATAACTATAATGCTAACTATAGGAATGATAAAAGCTACAAGTTGCGTTTGATGCACAAATTCCAACCAAAAGGACGGGTATGAGTCCACTACTTTCGTCTCACAACCAATCACATCTTAAGCCAAACAATCATATCCATGCGCTGTCTCCACTTTTAGCAAGTCTTATGTGCAATGCTAACTATAGGAATGATAAAAGCCAAGTCATGTTTGATGCACAAATTCCCACCAGGAAGACATGTTTTGCAACTTGTCTTGTGTACTTCTTGGCCAATCAGAGTCCACTTCTCCTGTCTCCCAGCCAATCAAATCTCAAGTTATACAATTATATACATGCACTTTCTCCCCTTTTGCAAGTCTTTTCTGTAATGCTAACTAAATGAATGATAAACGTTATGTTTGATGCACAAATTCCAACCAAAAGGACGGGTTTTGCTACTTCTTCTTATCCATCACTGTCAGCCAATCAGAGTTTGCTACTCCTGTTTCTCAACCAATCTGATCTGAAGTTATACAATCATATAACTGCACTTTCTCCCCTTTTGTGCAATGCTAAAGTTACGTTTACATGCTCAATTTCCAACCAGGAAGACAATTTCCGCTACTTTCAGAGTTTGCTACTCCTGTTTCCCAACCAATCAGATCTGAAGTTATACAATCATATAGCCGCACTTTCTCCCCTTTTGCAAGTCTTTTGTGCAATGCTAAAGTTACATTTACATGCTCAATTTCCAACCAGGAAGACAAGTTTTGCTACTTTTTGTTGTCCATCACTGTCAGCCAATCAGAGTCCGCTACTTTTGTCTCACAACCAATCACATCTTAAGCCAGACAATCATATACATGCACTGTCTCCACTTCTTGTAAGTCTTTTGCACAATGCTAACTACAGGAATGATAAAAGCTACAAGTTGTGTTTGATGCACAATTTCCAACCAGGAAGATGACTTTGCTACTTGTCTTGTGTATTTCTTGGCCAATCAGAGTCCACTTTTTCTGTCTCCCAGCCAATCAAATCTCAAGTTATACAATTGTATACATGCACTTTCTCCCCTTTTGCAAGTCTTTTGTGCAATGCTAAAGTTACATTTACATGCTCCATTTCCAACCAGGAAGACAAGTTTTGCCACTTTTTGTTGTCCATCACTGTCGGCCAATCAGAGTCCACTACTTTTGTCTCACAACCAATCACATCTTAAGCCAAACAATCATATACATGCACTGTCTCCACTTTTATCTTATATGCAGCGCTAACTATAGGAATGATAAAAGCTACAAAGTCGTGTTTGACGCACAAATTCTGTCCATGTTCTGCTACTTCTTATGTACTTCCTGTTTTATCAGCCAATCAAAGTCTGCTCCTCCTGTCTTTCAGCCAATCACATCTCAAGTTATACAATCATATCCATGCACTTTCTCGGCTTTTGGTAAGTCTTTTGCACAATGCTAACTATAGGAATGATAAAAGCTACAAGTTGCGTTTGATGCACAATTTCCAACGTTTATTCTCAGCCAATCAGAGTCTCCTTTCTTTATACCGTCACCGTAGCAGCAGAACTATAAGCCGCCTCAACCTCTCCATTTTCTTTCACACACAATTACACTATCTACGTACTCATCGGTTAAGTTTTATAGAAGCTTCCAGGAATTTAGCAGAAGTTTGGAATAGACTGGTACAAGGTAAACTTAACCGGAATAAGAATCATCGTCTGTGCACATGGATTTCTGCACCCTAAGGAAAATATAGATAATATTTTTAGTGGGAGAAGTTAGGAAAAGTTAAGCGAAAAGTGTGACTATGTCTGTCATTGTGGTTGAGTAAAGAATTCCTATAGGGTATGCAAAAATGTGCAGAGGCTCTGTGAAGTGACAAGTGTGGTAGCGCAAACAAGTCCAACTTTCCAAAAAAGAGAATAAAAATGATATACGAATGGTTTCCCTGTTAGTATTACTGGAGAATGTGTTTTTTATGAATTATTTTTTATATTTTTTATGAATTATTGACATTATTTCATTGGAATTAATTCAGTAAAACATCATAATTGCACATTTAGTGGGCCGATATTGCGCTATTTTCAGATCTGTTATAATGTTTCCTCATCAAAAACATACCTGAAGCTGATGTTTAACACACAAATCCTGCATATTTAGAGCGTAAAGTTCTTCTCTCAAACTGAAAACACTCTGCTCCACCTCGTGATGTCATGTGGTAATACAGGAAGTGCGCCGCTGTGATTTTAAAGTCAGTGCATCTTCACTTGAATCATTTGGAGTGTTTCAGCTCTGGAATTGCCTATTTCAACAAAACTAGCCGGAAACTACAGCTTCATGAACACGGAACAGAGCATTTTGAGGTTTTGGATAAACTAGGATTACTCAAATAAAAAAAAATAAAAAACCACAACTCCAGACATGTTTTTGATGAGGAAAGAACATTATAACATGGCTAAAAGCTCATAGTCAATTTTGTCTAATATAGGACCTTTCTGCGACAAACAGACTGCATAAAAAAGTGGACTAAGCGAGTGTGACGTCACCCGTAGCGTTTAGCGCCGCTCCAATGAGGCTCGCGATGCTAACGGCTACAGGATTTTTTTTAACTAATAAAATAGCGAAAAAAAATTTCAGGATCATGTGTCGCGGGTTAATAAGAACATTTTAAGACCAAGATGAAGAGAATCACTGCAGCAGGTGCAGAGAGAAGAGCGACAAGATCCTAATGTAAGTCAATGGGAGCCAGAGTCAGAAGGAGCCGGAAGAGCCTCCTGGAGCACTTCCTGTTTGGCACACGGCGGCTAACGCGTTAGCTATGTTCATTCATATATAAGGTCTATGGCGACAAATGATCACATAGTAAGACACATTTTTAGTTTGAGCCTTTTTGCGTTTTTATATTTCCTGTCCAGCAAGATAGTAGCATGGGAAGTTTTACACCAGGTGCCCTTCCATGTCACAGAGAGTGGCATCACCGGTACTGGAATAAGCAATGAGAATGAATAGGCATAATGACACAATTTGTATCACTTTAAATGCTAGTTGTTCTGAAAATTGCTGTTTTTCTATATATATTCTTGCAAATCTAAAATCATATCTGTTTGAAATAGCCAACATCATCAACCTGAGCCATGCTGTCGGCTCATTGCAAATCATAGAGGGAGAGTCATGTCAAGGACCAATTACAGATCCGACTTGGGAACATTTAGTGAGAGAGACCCCCGCTGTTCACGTGCACGCCCCTGCCCACGTGCACGCCCTCCGCCCACGTGCACGCTCCCCAACACACACGCATGCAGCCCACACGGATCC
Source organism: Scartelaos histophorus (assembly GCA_000787155.1). Lineage (NCBI taxonomy): Eukaryota > Metazoa > Chordata > Actinopteri > Gobiiformes > Gobiidae > Scartelaos > Scartelaos histophorus. Next base: position 3,932 of record JACN01033496.1, on the reverse strand, counting down.
CTCACGCTCCAACACACCTCGGCGCCTCATTAAATTAGAGACGTGCTGCGCTAGCCCGTTAGCCGCTAGCGCTCATGGTGAGGACAGGAGCAAAGGGTCATGGGAGAGTGCTGGCTAATCGACAGGAGCTAGCCCGCCCGCGTGTGTGCATACATGTGTGCAGCCGATAGCGTAAGAGGATGAATGCCCATGGAAACTGTCACACACCACTGGGCTTTTTCTCCAACAAAAACCCTTTTTAGGAAATTTTGAGGAATTAACAGGGGGTTATTTGGTACTTAACAAATTCACAAAACCATGGGATTAATTCAGTCACCAAAAAGACACAACACAGACATGCTAGCTAGTGTGTGAAAATCTAAAATTGGGACATTCCTGTTTTTTTTGTGGCTTGTAATAATAAAGTTGTGAAACGAGTACGTAAATAAGAAAAATCATTCTACATTTGGTCGATCCACATGTTCTTTCTGTTTTGGTTGTTTTTAAGCAGTTTTCTGTGTTTTACCCCAAAAAATTACAGTAAATGCATCTCTTTTCTGTTGGCAGGTATCAGATTGATTAAAAAAAAAAAAAAAAAAGTACATTTCTCATATAAAACTGTGACAAATGACTGGTTTTGAATGTATCTGCTGCAAAACAATCTGCTGCAAAACTGGGACTGTCACCCTATTTTAGACCTTTATTTTATAGATAAAGGAGAATGTGAATGTTTGCATGCTAGTTGTTAGCTTTACCATCATGGCACAGATGTCTTCGAGTGTGAAAAGCAGAGGAAACTCATAGCAGTTAATGAGGGATAACGTTGAACCACTGCAAACCGTTTTGTTTTTCACATTTTCAAAACAGTAAATCAGGTACAGTGGCTTTAACTGAGGATTATCTGGCGCTTTTAACAAATTCACCAAAAGATGAGATTAATTCAGGCTCTGGAAAAGACACAAAGTTCTAGGAAGGCAGCTTAAAATGGTCATGCTTTATGGTTGCATTATGGTTGCCAGATAATTATGGTTGCCAGATAATTGTTACGGAATTACCTATTTGTGCAGTCCATGTCCAATCAGGAAGTATGATATCAAACTCCAAAACTTTTTCAGACATTTTGAGGAATTAACAGGGGGTTAGTTTTTACTTTTAAATAAATTCACAAAAACTATGAGATTAATTCAGCCACTGGAAAAGACACAACATGACATGATAGTAAGCGTGTGATTTTCAAGCAAACAGAAAAGTAAAAAGAAAAGAAGAAAAAGTTGTGGGTGTTGGCTCGGTACAGCATCCGCACCGTTGGACGCCGCGGTTGAGTGACGGGCCGCTATGCTAGGTCAATTCCCCGATAGAGAGACTTGTGTGAAAGTAGTAATTAGTGATTAGAAGATGAAGAGCGGAGTGGAGGAGAGGCCCTGATGAGGCGTATTCAAAGATCCGTGCAGCGGGGAGGATGGGCACGATCGATGCAAGACAAAGTCCCCCGCCGAGTTAAAAGCAGGACTCAAATCAACAACCTACCCAGGACATCCAGCTTTTTAGCAGGTCCAAGCGTTACTGCTGGAGCTCTGATAAGCCCCGGTCGCTGTGAGGGGCACCACTGACGACGGGCAGCGCTTAAAAGGCACGAAATGTCTTCAAGGAACGTTCGCCGATGACGGAGAAAAGGGGAAGAAAGATGGCAGGATATTTTTAGTTTTGCATCTAAAAAAGATTATTGTGTCTCAAATGATTTCTCAGAATAAGATAAGCGAGATTTAACTGCTGCTTTATCCTGTTGCCCCTTAGACAATAGTTTTGGTTCTGTTGTTGGATGTATTTGTGTTTTATTGTGGATTTTATGACAGTATTTTGTGGTTTGCAGATTAAATGTGGAAGTCAAAACAGAATGTTTGGTGCCAGGTTTTAAGAGAAAGTGCCACTTACAGGCTCCTCGCAGGGGACCATTCCAAAGGCCATTTTAAATGAGATGGTCTTTGCAACAGAGACATTTTATAATTTCTCATTTGATACATTTACACAATAGTTATACAAGAAGTAAGATCAGTCTCTTCACCCAGTATTTTTTTAATTGCACATTATTATTCATATGGAGATTAAAATGGCTTTTTTTCCTTCTTTTTTCACATTATTATCATGTTTTGTTCTTCTTTACATGCAACAATGGGTCTCCAGTCTGTAGGTTTGGGGCTAAATTACACTATATGTGCATTATAATCATAAAAGTAGATTTGATAAATTTGATAAAAGTAGAAAATGTGTAGAAAGTAGAAAATGTGGATAATGGTTCAAAATAATCAACGAGTGAAGCACTAAAATGACCTGTGAGCTCCTTTGTTTTACACATGTCACTGAAATACCAAATCTGATTGCACGGTTGTGTTTGGGTGCAGTGACCAGAATGATCCCTCTGTAAAGATATACAGATATATCGTCGTCCATGCGTGTTTGAGTCATTTAGTGATCTCTCCTAGGCCCTATTCAAACCCTCTTTACGGCTTCAGACTGATGTACCAGTAATGGAAGAGTTGTACAATACAGTTCATTAAATATTTTTGGATGGAAATATTACAATGAGGCTCCAAAAGGAAATTTTATGTGTTTTGGCAAAAGTGGATTCAATATATAAGCGTGTTGAGACGTGGGTTTGTGTAAACTATCCGACGACCAGAAAGAGAGTAAGGAGAGGAAACCGATTTAATTTAAAAACTTCCCACTTTTATCCTGTTTTCTTTTCTTTATTTTTTGTGTAAAAAAAAATAAAAAGCCATGTACCGGTATAATGCATCAATGGAGATGTTTGTACACACTTTTCTTGACGAGTTGTACTACCACTGTAAATGATGTAAAAATCCATGAATCCATAAAAAAAAAGAAAAAAAAAAGATTTGTTCAATGTTCAGAACTGCCCCCATAAGTACAAAAGCAAAAGCACGATACAAAACTACAACTTAACAAACTCGATCAAGAGAGAAAAGGTAGGAGAGACTCAGAAATACAACTTATAAAACATACGTCCACCATTTTCAAAGCAGTAAAGATATACAGATATATCATCCTGGACTTCAAACACCACTAGAAAACTATGCACTTTGAAAAGTACAAATCACAAATTCCTGCAAACAAACCAAATGTAATAGCACCGAAAACTTTTGGCGCCGCGATCACGACTCAACGCCGTTGCCAGTTTACATTTACCTCCTAAACCTGTCGATCCTTCTAACTAAGTGACACTTTGATTGTCTCTGGGCTGCAGATCTGTTTGTGTTGTCTGTGATGGCGGTAATTATTTGAAAGTCTCATCAAAGGAACAAAGCGAGCGGTGATTGAGAGAGCGCGGCATAATACCCAGCTTTATCTCAGCTCCAAAACTATCGGAGCGAAAACCTGCTGAATGAACCGTGGGGCTTGTGCCAAGTCCACTCACAAATGTGCATCAGTGGAGAGTCAGAGTCGCACTATGCACGCTCCCTGTGTGTGAGATACAAGGCTCTTGGTTTAGGAGCTGCAGCTTGCCTCAATTAGTCACACAGGGAGATTTTAGTGCCAGTGTTTTTGTTGGAGAAACGCACTGGATAAGCATTAAGCTACAATGACAAGGTAACTCCCTAACTTCAGCTAAGCGCTAAAGAGGTCGCCACATTTAAAGTGGAACAGAACTAACGCTAAATTCACTTTTTTTTACTACTAAACTGTGGACTTAGTGTTTAAATAGCGCTATCTAAAGTTTCCAGTCATTTTTTTGGCAAATGAAGTGATACATTTTGAACTGTATTGAATTTGTATTGGTATATAGTATTTTTTTATGCCTATACCTTCACTCACTCTTAAAATAAATAAAACAATTCATATCGAAATCAAAATTGTCAGAACTAAAATCTAAATAAAGAAATATTCCACACAAGCCATTTGACCTCCTGTTATTTTTCTTTACAGTGCAGGTGGGG